>JAULBU010046596.1:0-13572 GCA_032358235.1 Odonthalia washingtoniensis | reverse complement strand
CTTCTCGACGACGGATTGATGCTGCCGTCGGCAGTGCATAACGCGGTGTGTATGAGGTGGATGCACGTTTTAAACCATTGTTAATCTTGTCATTACTCGTTAGGTTGTTTGGTTGTTCCGATGTGGTCGCGGTCGTCGTTGTAGACATGGCTGCCAAGGAAGCTGTGAGAGAAGTGACGGCGTCGACAGCGGAAGTTTTATCACCAGTAGACACTGTGATTGCATGATCGGAAGTGATGACAGATGTCATTTTTTGTTTGCTTTTGTTGCTGATGAAGATATGATCTCAGTAAGGCAAGAAGGAAGAGGGGGACTGTTTTGTTGGTGGAAAGCAAAAGTTGAGAAACGACGGCAAAAATAAGAAAAGGCGAGAGTAGAGCGAGGATGAAAAAGAAAAATGAAATGAAGGATGCGCGAAGATTGGAAGGTGTTTAAAAAAGGCTGGGTGAGTGGTAAAGGTGGACCTGCGCTGCCTGAGTGAGAGAGGAATAAGTAGAAAAAGGGTTCACGTGAAATTTGGTATTAATTTTGAATGTGGATGGAAAACTGGGGCTGTCAATAGTACAGGAGGTGAACGCAATCGACGAGAAAAGTGAGAAGAAAAGTTTTCAAAAGTTTGAACCAATGATGAATATTTGATTTTGAAAATTCAAACGGAACCCAATGAGATCATCAGTTATTGTCGTTTAAACTGTAATTAAAGGAAAAGGGAATACAAAATTCATTTATAGCAAAATTTTGAAATGTTTTGTTTACACCACCTTCCAACTTCTACACATTTCCATTCTGGTTTAAGTTCGAAATACACCCGCCAAAATATATTCGTTTTTTGCGGTGTACGATTTGTCGTTTTACATTCCCCGCCCTTTTTCTCCCTTTATTAACTGAGATCACACCAACTGTCCATGTACCGCTATAATTGTCTTATAATAATAAATGTGTGTAAACTAAAGTTCCTCACGCAAAGCTTTACATTTATAAAAGGAACCCTTTATAAAAATATATATATTTCCAAGGCAAACCTAATGTTCATCAGGTCTTGCCACTCTTGCCACGTTATCTGTTATCTCTTCGCTGTCCAAGTCGAGATCATCTCTGTCATCTTCGGCACCACCACCCACAGCAGCTTCTTGAGATCTACTTAATTGCTCCACTAATAACTCAACTCGCTGTGATAAATTAGCAGCAGCCGCACTTCTCTTTTTACCTTGCATGACGCACCACGCACCCCATAAAGCTCCTTTTCTTCTAGTCACTGTTTCTTCGAATAAAGGCTCTTTTAATTTTCTGAGCTCTGCAATTTTTTCTTTTTCAATTATTCCACTATCACCATTAACATATTCTTTTATGCTTGTTTCCAAATTTAACAGTTCTCTTCCATATGCTCCACAATCTCCAAATGTAGCTTGTAACGATAAAGCTACTAAATGTCTAAAATCGTTTTCTTGTAGATGAGCTACAACCATTTCCGTTTGTTTTTTTAAATTTTGTTGTTGTTCACTTGTCATAACATCATCTAAAGATGCTGTAATAGCATCAAATTTACTATCATTATAAACTGATTGTATTTGATCATTTGTTGTTGAAGGTAATAAATTTGATTGATTTTTTAAACTAGACAATTTTTGTTCCACTACTAATTCTTTAGTGACATAATCACGCATAGCATCTGATTTATAACTTCCCATAAATAAACACCACGCACCCCATAATGGATGTGTTCGTTCTATATCCACATTAGAAGCAGCTTCTGCATCAGTTTTAAATAAACTTGCACCAGATTTTAATTCACAATCTCCTCTTGTAGCTTGTAATTCTAATGCTTGTAATGTACGTAAATCATTTTCATCAAAATATTGTGTTGTTTTATCTTCTTTAATGAACGATGCTAATCTTTGTACAGCTGCATGGAATGTATCTTCTGCATTTAATTTAATATCTTCAGCTGTAACTAATGTTGAATTTTCAGTCACAGCGTTTGATATTGTTGTTGATGAATCTGGTGTGGATGTAGAAGATTTGGTATCATTTGATGTTTGTTCTTTGGACGGTTTGTTCTTATCTGATGTCGATGATGCATCTGATTTTGATGTGTCGTCAGTGTGTTTGGCAGTACTTGGGTTGGTGTCGATGACGGCCGTAGTAGTTAGTGAAGTGCTGTTATTAGAGGAAGCACTTGCAGCTTCTTCTTGGTCGACGTGAGCGATTAATTGATCAACACCGTCATCTAATTCCTGTTGTGATAATTTGTAATCATGTTTTATAGACGATGATGTACCACTATCATTGTCAACAGGTCCTATTGGGGATTGTGGCAATGTATCAGGAGCAACAACAGGAGGCGGTTGCGTAACAGGTGCTGGTATGATATCAGGTTGCTCTTTCTGTTGTTGTTGTTGTTGTTGTTTTTGATCTATAGAAGATGAGGAAGAGGAGGAAGAATAATCTAAAGAAGGGTCGATTGCATCATGTTCATGTTCATCTGAAAGTGAAGATAAAGAGGCTGAAGGTAAGGTGAGTTGTAATTTAGCGTGTCGATTACGAAGAGCTGCACGACGTACATCAAGTACTGAAGACATAGCCAACATAACAGCGAATGCAAGTGTATATAAGATAAATCGACGTCTTTTGCTGACAGCAACTCCAGCATTACCAGATCCTGATGAGGAATTCCTATCGTCGGAAACAATTTGTTTTAGCAAAGGTAAATCTGAAATGTTATTATTATTATTCATAATAGAAGTATTGGCACGTCTTTTTCCCGTAGATAATGGCATGTCGTTGTGGGTAGGTGCTGATGAGGACAGAGTGGGCGGATGTGGTGATGGTTGTGCGTGTGTGGATGGTGATGAAGTTGGTGTTGTTAATGATGAATTATTTGGGGTAGGCGTTGGGTCATGAGTCATCGCTTAAATAAAAGCAAGTCGTTGATCATTGAATTGTTTTTAGTTTCAGTTATTTTTTTGAATTCTGAAAAATCGCTTGAATTCCACTGAAAGGAGGATATGGGTATGAGTAATGAGTATGGGTAATGGGGTCGAGTTCGAGTTAGTTGAGAGCTGAGTCACACAAGCCTACCGTTCGCTGCTCACAACAATTATTTTCGCTTATTGGTGACAACTTCGAACATTACCGACATCGTCTTTTTCAGCAAACATCGCAAACATTGGCCGTGACGTCAAAGTGGCGCGGTCGGACTTAAGCGATCATAAGGGACGTCTTCGCAACGTCGTGTTTGGGTGGTGGGGTCCAATGGCATGTTGTTCAAATTCTTGAATTTCACTAATTTTCTCCGTGACGTCTGACACCCAGACAATAACAACAAAATAACAACAAAATAACAACGAAAAAAAAAAAACAACTGTCAACTTAACACGTGTACACGTTTCGAGTAAAAATCATCCTTACACTTTATAATATAATATATAATATTATTATTATAATTACGTGTTTATGTTGATCTTGTCCCATACTCGAGATGTGTTGGCCTTTGTGATATTTTCTAAATCTATCTATACATACCAATCAAACTCTCAAAACCAATTTCATTTCATTTCTCAATGATTTTATGTAATAGACCTTGTCGTCCCTCCATTTTTGAAATCCGAGATTCGACCTCCACTAAATCTTCCATACAATTAACTCATCATGCATACATCACCACTCCATCACCACCGCCCGTTCCAACACCGCCCGTTCCAACTTCCTTCACAATTCCCTTCTCATCGCCGTAATTAAGTCCTTACTGCGTCCTCTCCTTCGTCATCAGCATCCAACCAACCCAACGCATTTGCAGTTTCAAATCCACGAATCCCTCCCATGGTCAATCTCCCTATCAGTCACACTGATATTAATAATCATTCTCCACGCCTTAACAGAAGTTCACTGGAATGTCCTATCTGTCTCTCACTTATGGTTGACCCATGTGTCGCTCAATGTGGACATTCCTTCTGTCGTGCTTGTATCCTTGCTTATCTGGGATATTCACATAAACGTCGACGCACACATCATCCACCTCCGTCCATTCTAACATCCACCACAACTACAATAACAGCAGCACTTCCATCTACTTCAAATTCTCTTCTTCCTCCCCATCAATCATCACCATCATCACATTCTTCCACTGCAATTCCAATTCCCACATTGTCTGTTGCACTTCCACTTCCGCTTCCACCTCCGCCTCCACAATTATCTATACACCACCACCACCAACAACAACAACAACAACAACAACAACAACAGAAACCATGTCCGGTTTGTAAAGTTCCATTACCTGACTCTACAGTACTTCCTAATAGTGCACTTGCTGCTTTACTAGCTCCAGCTCGTCTCAGTCATGATACAGCAACAGCCGTAGCAACAACAGTTGATGTGGACACACTGCGTGACGATGATGTCGATACATTGTTGTCAAGACTTTTAGCACGACGTGCACGTCAACGAGACGCACATCGAACATTAAGAGCTGCATTAGCACTTCCATTTTTAGAACGTTGTCATCGTGACGCTTCAGAAGCACTTGATAGATTATCAAATGACTTTCAACTCGTATCTGCAGATTTGGATCGAGTACGTCCATCCCTATTTGGACATATCAGTACTAATACTAATACTAATACTAGTACTAACAAATATAACAATAGAAATAGAAATAGCGATAGAAATATAAATAGAAATAGCAATAGAAATATAAATAGCAATAGCAACACAAATAGCAATAGAAATAGAAATAACGATAGCAATAGCGACAACAACGACAACAATAGCAATGGCAATAACATTAAAAATATCAATAATAGTAATAGTAATGATAATAATAGTAATGGAAATGGAAATTGTAATGGTACTGAAGTTGGAACAACGGCGTTAGAAGTTATGAGAACTGAAGAAGTTAGAAGAAGAGCTTCATTAGTGTCCAAACTTCATGAGAATTTAAAGGAAATGTATTTTACTAGAAGAAGAGATAATCCAACTTCGTTGGAAGATGTTTTTGATACTTTGGTTAATGCTACTTCTTTTTCTAGTGTTTGCAGAGTTGCTAAAATTCAACATGTCGATATAATGAGTGCTAATCATAATCTTATTTCTTCTGTTGAATTTAATGCATCTGCATCTGTATTTGCTACTGCTGGAGCTACAAAGCGTATTAATGTTTTTGATTTCTCAACTATTATTGATAATGCTAACTCTAATAGTAATGAAGGTTTAACGACCATATCACCTTCTCAACAATCACAACAACATCATTGTCCAATTTTGGAAATCACAACTTCTTCAAAGTTATCATCCCTTTCATGGAGTTATGATCGAGCTTCTATGTTAGCTGCTGCTACATATAATGGTGGTATTATAATTCATGATACAGAAAGGAATACACTTGTTCAAACATTACAAGAACATGAAGAACGAACATGGTTTATAGACTATTCACGTTTGAAACCGAGTTTATTGTTATCAGGATCTGATGATAAATCTATAAAACTATGGGATGTTAGATCTTCATCAACATCATCAACGACATTTAGAACAGGAGCTAATGTATGTTGTGTCAGATTCAATCCTGTAGAAGCTAATGAATTTGCTTTCGGATCAGCTGATCATAACGTATATACATATGATCTTCGTCAGCCCGATAATCCATTATGCGTATTTGAAGGTCATTGGAGGGCTGTTTCACATATCATCTTTTTAAACAGAGCAGAATTAGTTTCAGCTTCAACTGATTCAAGTTGTAAACTTTGGAATGTTGAACAACAAACACTTGATCTGAGTTTTGTCGGCCATACTAATGAAAGAAATTTCGTAGGCCTTTGTTCTTCAAAAGATTTCTTCGCTTGTGGTTCAGAAGATAACGCGGTCTATGTTTATCACAAAGGCTTTTCAGACCCGGTTGTGAGACATGGTTCCGGCTCCAGTAATGGTTTCGTTAGTTCGGTCGCTTGGAGGCCGGATTCTCCTTGGCTTGTTGCAGCCACGAATTCTGGAAATGTTGAAATTCTTCAACTACAATGGTTTCCATTCGTTATAACAAAAATACATACATATAACTTAATTTATTCACCACTCAAAAACATTTTCTTTCATGCCAAATGAACATTTGTCTCTTCAATTTTATCTGTTTGGTTACGACAAGGACGTATTTACTAACCAAACATGTCCCCGAAACATTAATACACTAACAAAGACATTACATCATCTTTATACTAAGAAGATACAGGAATGCTATCTGCAAGATTTTCAGCAAGTGAAATACTGACACCATTTGACAAATGCAGAGATCCATCCAAAGGAGGAGTAGACAAACACTCTGAAAGAGCTTGAGCAACCAAATTCATGATATTAATTTCCCGTTCCGTTGGTAAGGCTCTTCTCGATGAGACTCCATCCGATCCTTGTACACTAACGAACGGCATTGCGTACATAGGTGGAGATACAAAATCAACAAATTCCCAACGATGTTCTTCAAAAGCATCCAAGTCATCAAAAGGAATAGCAGTAGGATCCAAGTACAAAAATGCTAGTTCACGATCTAACCAAGCCCATTGTGGTCTATCGAAAACGAAATCAGGATCACTCAAAGCTTGTTTACATTCGTTGTTATGTTTCTCACGCCAATCAGTTCGTTGACAATTTTCATCACAATATAATAAGCGATGACACCCTGAACATCTATTCACGTTATGTCCAGAACTAGAATCGTCACCTACGCGACGACCACATGAAGCACAGACGTGAACATCAGATGCTAATGGTTTTACTTTACCTGGATCTAGATTTTCATCATCGAAATTTTCAGTTTCAGTTCGTTTCATCATAACTCTTCGATACTTATCACGTAAAATTGCAAGAGAAGAAACGAGTGCGAACCCAAAAACTTTTTTATCAGAACCTAATATAGTTACATAATATTTTTCACGATATCGTTTAGTTGTACGTAAATTAGTCGTCGTCGTCATTGATGATGATGCAGAAGCAATTGTATCTGAAGCTGTAGATGAATTAGATGATGAAGCTGAAAAAGAAGTCGGTGAAGTGGATGAAGTAGCAGTAGTAGAATTGATATCGAAGCTTGGAAGTCGTACTTGTAATGCAACATGTTCTGGTATACCTGACCAAGGAGCAGATTTATACATTTGAACGGCAGATGACATAAGTGATGAAACAGTAGAAGGAATAACATTTTTAACTGATAATAAACCAGGTCTTTCTGCGGAATCTCCACGAGTTGCAAGACCTCTTTGAATAAGTTTTTCAGAGAATTTTTTAATATAATCTTTTACTCCATCAGCTATCGTTAAAGTTTCACATTTAATTTTCAATTTACTTAAATGTTCAGTGACTACATTCGTGACATTACTGTCAATGAATGATACGTGAGTCGGTCGTATGGAACGTTCATTGTCAGGTGGGTTTGTAATGTGTTTCAGTAAGAATGATAACATATCAGATGGTTTCGGGCGCGATGAAGGTGGTGAATGAACAGCATGATTGATAACTGTACCACGTGGGTAAATTTCTAGACCTAAAATATACCATGGACGACATGCTTGATCTTCTTCATCGGCTGACCACACCCGTGCTTGTAAAGTAACTATCTGCAGTGCGTGATTTGATGGACTTAGTGGTATCTTTAAAGCGGCGTTCAATTGACGCGTAAGAGATGATGTTAGAGGAAGAGGACGGGAAGTGGCTGATTTTGAAGAGGATGACGCCATGGTTCGGAACGGCGATATCGATTGCAGAAACGTGGCGGAGGGTGAATTGATGTTTTGGATGAATTCTTGAATTCTTGATGAAAGAGAATGCGAAGATGAGACGGGCGATCAAACGCGGAAAGTCATCAACAACACGATAATCTGACTTTGCGCTGGGTGAGAGGGAGAGGAACAGCACGTGGTCGTGACGTCGCAACCAGGGGTCTATAATCCACACTCTGGCCCAATAGTTTACAGTATCTGTACGCCGGCAATGGAATTAAATTCCGTTGTCGGCGTACAGATACAAAATTTAATTTTGTTGATTGTTGAGTAAGAGTACAGTGCGGGAGGCACTGTACTTACACGTGTACGTCACAATAACCTACTCGAGGTCACGGCTATAAAAGGGGTTCATCTAGTCTGAACTTTCACCTGGTTCAAAGGGAAAAAAGAAGAGAATTCTAACATGGTAGCATCGCACGAGCTCTCAAAAAAAAAAGATCTCTGATATATTTTCCCTTCCTTCTCAACAGACGTGTGGAGAACACAATATGCAAGGGGACCGAGACGAAGTGACACAGCTACCTAAGCTCACAGGAGCCGAATACTTTATCAATTGGCGTTGTTACGTCAGAGCATATATCCAACCACTGGACATTGAACTCCTTGGTCTCAAAACAAAACCAATAGTTGGAACAAGTGATGAACAACATACATTGCCCAAAGCCATGATCAAGGACAAGAGTGCTATTATCCTTACGCTAGCAGATGGTCCACTTGCACAAGTGAGTACTTTCGTGGATTCTGATGAACATATAGCGAAGGAGCTATGAGAAGAGTTGAAAAAATTTACTGGGTGTCTAATACTCAAATGGTCATCAATCTCAAACGTGAATAGGAGCGTCTAACCTTCGAGAAAGATGGAGAATGGGAAGGGCACGTACAAAAGTTTCACGAAATAATAGGAAATATGGCAGCATATGACCGACCATTATCTACACTTGAGAGGGCCTCGAAAATGATTCGAAACTTTCCACAACGGTTTACACCAATGGTTGCAGAATAGAATGGATTCACTCTTGAAAGGATTATTACATCTGTTAAAGCAGAAATTTCTCGACGAGATAATTATCATGGCCAAGAAAGAAAAATTTCTCCAGTCGAGACAGTGGCTATGGGAACTTATGGTAAAAAAAGTAACGGAAGAAATTATGGAGTAAGGAAGAACCGTTAATATAATAATTGCTACGTATATGGAAGACCAGGACACTTCGCTGATAAATGTTGGCACCGAATTTGTAACTAGGGTAATTTATGATAAAATTACAGGAACCGTGTTAGAGGAGGTTACAAAGGACGGGGAAGCTGTAGTGGTTGTGTATATGTACCAAAAAGCATGGCCAAGGGTATCAACCAAATCAGTACAATAATGTACACTCAGGTTGGGGAGTTCCAAAAAATTATGTAACAACACCACAAGAACCTAACGAACCTCACTTGATCAACAATAAACCAAGTTCAAGTACCCATATAATGCAGGCTACACCGTGAAACTATTCAAACTTCCGCGGCGGATTCATGGAAAGACCTAAGTGTCAGAGTACGGTGGCGACGGTGGCAGAATTAAAACCATCAAACGGTTTAATAGACTCGGGTGGAACACATCACTTATCTCATTAAAAAGATTCATTATTGACTTATAAGCCAATATGAACTGAGTAAATGCCATCAGAATCGGGTTTATCCGTAGTAGTTGGAATTGGTACGGTTCAAATTCCAATGGATAGCGAAATAATCCTAGAAGAATATCATGCACCGAAATTCTCGACGAACATAATCTCCGTTTGTCAACTTACAGAACATTATACTGTGTTGTTTTCATGTGAACCACCAGCTCAAAATGGAATTTGCTCCTGTATAATATACCGACACGGAAAACGGAATGCTTTAAGAATATAGGAAATTGAGAATGGATTATAAAATTTGCCGATTGGAAAGCTCGAAAGAAAAAAGAAAACGGAGCAAGTCAATAAAATTGACTGCGTAGTTTTCAACCATGCCGGGTTCAGAGTTATGAATGTCAACGGAATGGACCAAGCCAGAGAATGGCATAAAAAGTTGGGACATCCAAATGCCGAATGGTTTATAATTGATGAACTCTGTGCCGGATATTCCGAAGTTTACCCCACAAACAATTCGGAATATTACTTGCCCACCGTGTACCATGGAAAAGACGAAACGAGTACCAATTCAAGCAAGTAACCGCCATACTATTCAGCCTCTTTGAACTAGTACATATATATGTACAATGACCGTATTCGGTTAAGCCAATCGGAGGAAGAAAGTATGCCCTGGGGATTGTAGACAATTTACAGCTAAATATGATGTAATATTTCTCACGGATCTGTCTCAAGTATACGAGTCTGTATGTCAATACATAGAATGGTCCGAAAGAACGACTGGTCGTGGACTTCAAAATATACGATTAGGTGGCACAGGAGAACACAAACGTGAAATCCGAACGGTGCTTAAACGAATCAATGGTGTATATTTGGAGTACACGCCACCGTATGAATCGGAAAGCAACGGTCTTTTAGAGAGATTCATGCAAGAGATAGATCTCCGGGCACGGGTATTGTTATTTGGGACAAATCTCAGGGAGGAGCTTTGGGCTGAATCCATTAATCATTGAAAGTGGCTTCGTAATAGATTACCGGCAAACTGAATTTACGACAGACTTCCGATACAGGATTAGAAACCAAATACGGTAACGAATTAAACATCTTCATATAGACCCGCAACAGCGAAAAAGAAGAAACTCTCGGCTCGATCAATACAAACCAGATTAGTTGGTATGGAAAGCGACGAAAGACTATGCCGTGTCTACAATACAAGCGGTAATAATGTATTTATTATACGCCTATCCAATTTCAAGATATGAAGTTCGGATCAGATACCATCAGTACCTACATTGCTTGATGGACTATCTCGTCAGGCCGAATTCGAGTGGCTAACTGAAGAGTATGGATTTTCTGAGGAAGGATTGATTGAAGCATACCACACTGAGATGGTAAAGACCGCTTTCGGATCAAACAAGAATTCAAAGGAACCACGTCTACCACCATCATTTGCAGCAGAAATTAAACACCAAGCATGGTGTGACGCCATCGATCGCGAGTACATTGTCCTCCGAAAACGGAATCCTTGGTCCTTCATCGGAAGAACGGCAGACATGAATATGATTTCAATTACATGGGTATTTAAACTGAAACTCCTTCACAGAGAAGGATCAAAAGTACTTCACAAAGCTCAATGTTGCGTACGCAGAGACATGCAACAAGCAGACATCGGGTACGACCCTTTTCACACATATGCGCCCGTCGCATCGCATGAAACCGTTCGAATACTTTTAGCATATGCTGCAACTCACCACCTGAACGTCGAAGGAGGGGATGTGGCTAGTGCTTATTTATACGGTAATATTGACTGTATAGTAATTATTGGACAACCAATCGACTCAACTGGAGACAAAGAAATGCCAGGATATGTCTGTAAGTTGGAAAAGTCTATGTACAGTACTACCGTACATAGACTTTTACAACTTACAAATCCTACCAGCTTGACGAATAGTATTGGTAAAGCTGGTAGGATTTGGGGTCCAGTAATCATCGAAGCACTACTCAAATGGGACTTCAAACAATCTGAATCGGACAACAGATTATTGTTTCTAAATCATCTTTCGTCATCATTATAATTGCAGTAGACGATATGATTTTTGTATCCAACTCCGAACGTTTATTGGCTGAATTCAAGACGAAGCTGTCATTGAAGTTCGACGTAAAAATAATCCAAGAACTATCAACTTTCATAGGATGGGAGGTCCGAACAGAATCCACCGGTATAAGCATATCACAAGGGAGATACACCACTGAATTGCTTCGAAAAATGGACTTGAAACTAGTAACGGGGCATTCCCCCAGATGGCAACTGATGTAGACATTTGGCCAGCTCAACCAATAGAAATTGGTCTAGATAAAATTGGACATGCGAAATATTGAACTCAGGTTGGTGAACTATTATACCTCGCTATATGCACTAGAACATACATTTTCAGTTTGTGCCCTTGTGAGGAGCGTCCACGCACGAAGGGAACGAAACGCAGTAATGGTAAGACGAATTTATTGCTATTTGTCTACGATACGACACTTCGAAATTCACTATCCATATGAATCAACAGAATTCGGCATAAACGCGTATTCAGATTCAGACTGGGCTGGTTGTCATCAGACTAGACACTCAACAAGCGGTATGATATTTACCATTAATGGATCTCCAGTTGGGTGGAAAAGCACCCAACAGTCAATATTGGAACTATCTTCAGCCGAAGTGGAATATGTAGCATTATCTTCAACAGGAAGAGAAATTTGTTGGATGCGACGTATCTTATGGGAAATACAACATCGCGCACCATTAGGAATCAACTCCAAATTTCCCTCGATACAGCTCCTTTCCGTCAACACGGCTGCTCTATCACTTGCTGTGCAAGAAAGCGTAGGACGGACAAAGCACATAGATGTCAAGTTTCACCATGTGCGAAGTCTTCGCATGGCAGGTATGATACACCTTGAGTATGTACCATCAGTGGATAATATTGCGGACATACTCACAAAACCGGTGTCTAGAATTATAATGAAGACAATTAGAAGTAAGATTATACAAGACATTGCTACATTCGATGATCAAGGAGAAGAATGATAATAACAACTACAACTACATGTAAAATAATTCATATAGCTGGGCCATTTTCAACACTTCATAGGAACAGATCAGGGTGTTTAGAAAAATTTTCACACACTGTGCGTTTTACTGGTGGCTAACGACTAAAATAATAATAAAAAACATCATGGGAAGGTGATTCGATTGTTTAAAATCTTATAGAAAATAGCGAAGAGGTTCGACTATTAATCGGAAACGGGAGGTGTTCTATAAGAATCGTCACGGGAAGGTGACGCGAACCAGATCTGAGGGCTATGGTCGAATTATATAAAAATGTGTAAAAAGACAAAACACGCAAACACGCCAACCGATGAAGTTCCAACTGCATGTTGCGACGAGGCGTGGAATTACGGTATTACCCGGCCAACTATGCTTCCCACCGCTAACGGAGGGTTCTCAATATCCACCGAAGTGAAATCAACCAAGTCTAGGCTCACGAAGTCCTGACATTGTGGACGAAAATTGCCTATTTGTACTCGACTAAATATATGCGACACGAGTCTGACTATTCAATTATCCGAGGGATCATGGTTCAATACCTGGACGGTGCAATAATTTAAATAATTTATTTATTTATTTTATTTTTTTTGGACCTATTACTTCAACTTATATTTATTGTGCTGAATAGGAGTGTTGGGTAAGATTACAGTGCGGGAGGCACTGTACCAACACGTGTACGTCACAATAACCTACTCGAGGTCACGGTTATAAAAGGGGTTCACCTACTCCAAACGTTCACCTGGTTCAAAGGGAAAAAAGAAGAGAATTCTAACAGAATTGGAGACAATAATTATTAGGTGAAACTGTGCGTTTGAATCCACATTAGCTGACAACTGAATTGTTGACTACAGTCGCATCTTAATTAAATTACATGAAATTTTCATGTACTGTACACTATTTCGTTAACACGTTTTAGTATTAACTTTATTACTGCTTACAGTCGTACCTTTTTTAGTTAGTCTGACGGATGTACACGTGTACACCGTTACATTCCAGATCTTTAGTTACATTTGTACACTTTACCTTTGTAATGGGCTCTGCCCATTATTCGCTGTAATGTAGCCCTATGGCATCTAAGCCAATCAGGACTCGCCATATG
>JAULBU010046585.1:0-13577 GCA_032358235.1 Odonthalia washingtoniensis | reverse complement strand
GTGCCTGCAGCCAGGGTACACAAGGATATACCACTCTAAAATTAATTAAAATACTACATCTGACATGTAAGTGACCTGGCATGCTCTAACAGTCCTTTTATGTCCAGCTCAGTCCTTATCAGTTTCAAGAATCTGTCATTGAAGTACGGCAGCCATGGATAAGTACCGGAGAAAGTGTTTCTCATAAAGAAGCGTTTTCACAATTCTATAGATCGTACGGTATTTGTTGCTGTTCCGTATAAGGTGAATGAATTGTTTGACAGATAATGAAACACATCCTTCTATTTCTGCGATATGTGCCACGAGGTTATTCTATAGACGTACATGCCTATAGTGACATAGTGGCCAATGAACCGTGGATCGCGTAGCAGTATATGTTCAGATTTCACTGTAACTTCCACATGTTCTTCATTTGAAGTACGTGTGACGTGAATTCCATTTAGGATGAAGAAACATCCATAAGGATATTTTTCTTCCATTTACATTATATTTCCAATATCCGATGCGCTTATAGGTCTGGCTTCTCCGTCGAGAAACTGACACATACGTGTGTTGCGTAAAAAATTGATACATTGGAAATGTCAATAGTAATTAAGTTCCCAGCGCCTATTCTCTCGCAGTAAACTTTTAAATCTAGACTGAACAGTACCGAATAGTCGTTCAACATCTTTCCGAACAAATTACTGTTTAAAGGAAAAATTCCGTGCAATGGGATCGTCTGATTTAGACAAAGGGAAAAAGAATATTGACCAATGTGGATATGTACTGTCGCCAAGAAGGTATAGTAGATGATGTGTTTGGGTGTCTACAGATATGTCGTATTCTTCCGAAACGGTAATGTCCAATTGTTTTCTAATTATTCATTTGAATAGTGGTGACTGAGAAAGAACAGTGAGATCAATGTTCATTACTGTTCACCAAAAGAACAGCGAGCAACAATATAAATCTTGATATCCTATGACTCAAATTACATGGTTGCACTCTTCTCTTCTAGACTTTTAAGGTGTTAAGGTATTGGAATTTCATAATTGCAGGACAGTTTTTACAAAATTATTTCATACAATCATTTGAATTGATACATCCTGAGAATAAGTTGGAAACTTTTCGTTCAACAGAATATAAGGACCGTTCTCTATTGTTTCCAAAATTTTCACAATAGTAACAATTTGGGAACCACTTCATTGTTCCGTTTTATATTCTCATTTACCACGAAGTGGATCAAAAATTACAACCGAGAATGGACACCAGTTCAGTCTAATCGGATGATGAACGCTCATATCTAGCAGCCATCATTGAACGTCGGCGTCTCAGTACCATCTAGAGTATTTATTCTACAGATAGCAAAAGAGGTCCAACGGGACCGCGTCTTTGTTTCCGGAACTGAATACATACATTCAAAAGGCGTAGTTTTTGGGTGGATGTGACATCTACTGGGCCATGCGAATTTTGGGGGTCTGTGTAGGTTGCGTACAGAAAACTTTGGTGTTTTCATGGTTACGGATGGTAACTGAAGGAAAAATCCACACAATTTGAAGATAAAATGTATGGGGCTAACTTTGACATAAAATTACAGTATGTTTTAATGTATGAGGCATAGAAATTTACTTACGGACGGCGGAGAATAAATGGAAGAAATAGTCCGGGCCAACATTCATTCTTTGAAAAATTGCACCAATGTATCATTAAAATGTTCGTTCATAAACAGGAGATTTTTTGTCTATGTAATATATGCTCGAAACTACACACTGTCTACGAGACGTTGAATGAATAATACATATAATACTGCGAAAAATGTAGTTTATAATGTAAGTCACATTGAATTTTACAGTCATCTGTTGAATGTTTGACTGTATGTACACTATATTAGTTCATTCACATGTCGTATGAAATCGTCAATGGTTCATCCATTTCTAATTCATTTCATGAATGAGAAAGTGGATGGTTATTGAGTTTTCTGATGTATATATCTGTTATATGTAGGATTGATATGATGGCATATCGGAATGATATATAGAATAAGAGCAATATACATTGCAATAATTATATACCAATTATGGAATACAAGATATTAATATTTTTACTATTTGTGATATCATGCGATATCAAATCGAAAATTTTGATAAAAATAAGAGAAAAGCGCAATAACAAAGAAATATAATATTTAAAAACGTGATAGAGATGGAGCTAATACAAATTGTATGGAACAAGGAAAATGAAAGGAAGTAGAAACAATGTAGTAAAAGAAGAATGAGAACAACCATAAGCAATGACCAAGAAATGCATCCAATAAGTATATATTATAATATCATGTTATATGATATATAGACAAAGAAATTGTTCATTCTCATATCCATCCGTTCTCTGTGAAGATATGCACCATATGGATCTGTAGACATATAAAAACGACATTAATAAATATAAAGAATATAACAAAAGTTAGTAAATTGAATATGAAAAGATTATGAAATGGGAATGAAAGTATGAAAACATAATCGGAAGAGGAATTCAAACAAACCTATTTACATGAACCGGGGCAGTCGAAGAAGAGAAGTAAACTGTAAACGAAAATCAGAAGGAGAAGTGAAGGTAAAAGAAGGTAAAAAAGTATTAATGGAGTTATACGAAAATGTTTGAATGAATCAATACTTAATGAATACTCATCTGTGATATAATGTTGACGCATGCAATAAGTTCATCGCGATAGGAACTAACATGTACGAGTCGTTGTTGAGTGTCCAGAACTCTTGCCGTCACAGAACACAGCTGTAGCTTTAAACCGGATAATTAAACAGGAAATTCGACAGAAAGATCTCGTATTATCATGAACGGTTCCAATGGACAACAGCATTCACGCAGAAAGCCGGGATGGTAGTAGTGAAACTATAACTAAATCTGTATGATATTAACGGAAATGGGACATGAAATAGACAAGAGCAAAGCCGGTGTGCTAAAAAAGCTGTTGGCTGTATCTTTAAGTATCATAGAATTTTGTGTTGGAAGGAAGGAGGTGGAAGAAGTTATTAACATCATCTGTGACGGTGGCATCTAATTAATCGAAAGAATTAAAGTAGTACTGTAGGCATATTACATCTAATGCGTCCTCAAATTACTTGTAATGCTACGAAGGTAATGTATATAGTATACGATATGACAAACATCGGTTTATTTATAGGGAATATGTATCTATGTATAACACGATATACACGTACAGAAACAAATCAATTTATCGAATTTTCCTTTTGTTTCACGCCATTAGCGGTGGGAATCCCATCCGAAGGGATATAATAAATCTAATAATTTCACATTTTCTATAATGTTTTTCATATCTTCAGTCATTAACTTCATGTTTTAAAAACAATGTAATTTACCTCACACGTATAATATATTTCATTTTTTATATGGTTTAGGCATTTCTGAATAATACCATGCATGAATACTATAATTACAAAATATTAACGTTTCTATGTCGCGTATCATTGTTGATCCATTTTCATGTTATTCTACGTCAGCTGCCCCGAATCGAAGGCGGACGGGGAGGACGGTTCGGTTGCGCTGATACGATTATTATAATTTGTATTTAACTCTGGGATGTGGAGTGAGATACTTGAGACCCATGAGGTTGAATTCGAAAACATGAATCTGAAGTTGTTTGATGTCCAATGTTCACGCAATTGTCCACGGGTCCACCAGATATTGCTTGGTTTTAATCGCATGGTACATTGTTTGACTCTGAACGCATCGTGACATCGTGACATATAGATGCAGGATTAATGGCTTCCGCAGCATCAGATTGGATTATGGATGATTGTGAAAACGATATTCGAACCCAACAATCCAATTGTAATGTGAAAAAAGTCGATTTTGTTTTGTTTGTCTGCTGTGCGCGCAGGATGACTAAACCAATCGAATTGATGGAATTTCAAAAAAATCTTTTTTTTAATGGTTTTTTTTAAAAAAAACATGTTACTGTAAACACAGCATAATTGAAATAAAATATTTAATTACTTATTACTAATTTATAATAAAACATTTATTACAATTATCGTGTTTACAGTTACATGTGTACTGTATAAAATTGATGTGAATTTTAATTTCGTAAATTGGGGCTACTTTTTAGTTTCGATTCGTTTTTCTTCATTTTCTTGTCTGACCGCATCTTTTCTTCACCATCTTTCTCACTATCTTCATATCCATCAACAGAACCGCCGCCGCCAGTATCAGGACCTACTGCAACTGCAACTGCAACTCCTACTGCAACTTTAACTAAAAGACCAAAACTAGCGATGACGACGACAACAGCTGTGCTATTCATCCACCATCCACATCCCCATATGATCCAAATCATCAAAATATCAATTGAGTTATATATACTACCTACTGAACGTCCTGTACACAACCTTCTCTTCACAACTTCATTATCGATTTCACCATTTCATGTACACATCAGTTTATTTTCGGAAACGTTAATTACAATAAAAACATCAGCGAATGAAGGAGCAGGAGTACAACGCTGGTTGAGTTTGGATAACAGCGTTATGAAAGCACACTTCTGTCAATACCATGCTGATTGTGATCATGAATGAGTACCCTCGGTCATACAAGAAAGGGAAAGTAAGGGAAATAAATTTTGGAGTTGAATTTCAAAGATTCCCTTATATTTCAGTATTATTTGTAAGCTGGGAAGGATGTATTGTAATGATTCAAAAATCAGGACCTGGAAGATTGATCAAGATTTAAATATTCAGATCAGAGACAATTCCTGCTGTTTAATCATGTTAACCCCAACTACCACAAACCCAAATGATTGAAAAATACCGTGACGATGACCTACTGCCATCATGTACAGGCCCAATTGAATAGAACATTTTATTCGACAAAGAGCTGGAATCTCTACAAGAACTGCATAATTTATGATGTTGATACTAATAGAATAATAATGAAACCAACCGAAGATGAATTAGTAGAAGCAAAGTGAGCACATTTCTTGATATGATAGAAAAACATATACTTCTTCAAGAAATTTCATCATGTTTTATTTTACCAAGCCTGTTTAAAAACAAAAGTGTCATTACCTACCACTATTTTCAATTCTTCTAATGTTAATGAATATGATGATGGGGTCATGATGATGATGACGCCATCATAAAGAATTTAAAAGATGTCAGTATAAGTTTGTATGATGAACTTACTGCTTGAAAGAAATTACAAACCGATGTTGGCAACTTCATTTCTTAAAAAGAAAACAATTGAAACATTTGGTATTGTGGTGGTGCATGAAATTGCCGTCATTGATGGAAAATAATGTGATAAATATTTCAGTGGAAAGAATTAAGAGCATTCTACCATTGTGAGAAAGGTGATACATCCCCAAAAATGGGACATGAACATTTAGATAGTGTTTCATTGTTGTTTGATGTCACCAGCGAAAGGAGGGCATTTATTTGGGCAACTATATTATGCGGAATAATAATATATGTCTGAAATACTTGATATGTAGTATTTGAACAAGTAGAAGCGGTGATGAAATCAAAATATTTTGCATCTGGATCCTTGAAGGGTACGTTCCGGTCCACCCCACTCAGCTACAAAAATCTCAATCTCGTTAGATATACTACCTAATGCACATCCTGTACATAACCTCCCCTTCACAACTTCATCATATATTTCACCTCCACCGGCGAAATAATAAACCTCACGGTCAAGCATAGCCATTGAAACGCCCGGAACCAGTGATCAAAATGTGATCTCGGATAGACTTAACGAACAGTCTGGCTAGTGCGTTACGACTATGCCATAGAGAATGCTGGTGGAAGGGATGTGTTGAAATATTGATGGGCACAAGCATCTGATTGGGGGTGGTTGGAACTGGGCAGTGGCTAATTTGATTAATGATATATTGGAAATTAATGAAATGGAGACAAACGTTTGAGGGAGATTTTGTAGTAGCGTAATTGATAATATTGAGAATGAATATGGTGCCGAAGAAGGATGAGATGCGGATGGACGATTGTTAAAGTGCTGATTGAGATGAGGATAACGGTCATGATGGTCTGCAATCGTTGCTGTTGTCGTGGTAGTGGAATGTTCGAGGGTCGGTAGGTAGTGCCATTGTTTCTTTGGACGATGTTGCGACGGTGGTAGGTACCGGCATTGAGGAAGGTGCTGATAATGGTAACGAATTCTACACGATTGGTGAAGGTCGTGATTTGCGAGGAGACGAAATTGCAAGTGTTTTACACAACATTTCTATTTTTGCCGATTTAGATTGCACAAACGGGCTTTGTTTTGGATAACCCCCCCTTTTAATTTTTTGAAGATGAATCGATTTAAGGTATTAGAAAATCATCAGATGTAAAAGAAAAACAAGAAGATCATGTCATGTCATGTCATATAATTATTACCTCCTTGGATTCTTCCACGTATTCCGATGTCATCCTACCTCTTTATGAATGGAATCTGACAGCTTCAGTCATCTCTGCCAAGCATGTAGATATCACATTTTCCAGTTTCTTTCGAGCTGTCGCTTTTCGCACACCGTTAAACATTTATATCTCTGTCAACCATTCCAACGTGCAGATTTCACAGAGAATCTTCAACGGACCCAAGGTCTCAACAATCGGTCAATAGAATCCAGGTTTTTCATCCTCATCCTCATCCTCATCCATATGTACTCGTTCAATTTTATCTCCTGCCAGTAACGAACCGACCTTAAACGAAACAGCAGACCCCAACCAAATTCAACAACTGCTTCGTTTTATTCAACCTGGAACCCTCTCAGTACAAAAAGCTTTTGCCACCTTCCAACCAGCCGATTTTCAGGAGTACAGTAATGTACACGAACCTGTTCATTTTCGTAAAGCTCCTGCCACAGTGACCTTTCCTGATGTTTTATTCGATACCTCTCCTACCATCGCACTTCCTATAAAGTTTGAGGGCGAATTTCATGCTACTGTAAAGGTCACGCCCATCGAAAGTGGAAATATCACTATGATCGGCTCTGCTAGAGGTGACACCCTTTTCGAGCTACAACCAGAAGATATTTCTTTTAACATGTAAGTAACTGGACAAGGCGTCCATGCTGACAGTCTTGTCTCCTTCTTATGTCTACCCTTTCATTCTGATGCTGGCTGCTGTGATGCTGACGTCGCGATGGATTTATTCTACAATTCAACGTCGCTCGTCTCTTTAGTGCGTGAATCGGCTACGCTTAGCAGAGTTGTATTTCGTTTTCATCCAGACCCGAAGACTCCAGAATTTAGGGACATTGACTGCACGCTTCGATTAGTTGGAAATATGATGTACATGAAGGATTAAAAAGGTACTTTAGGATCTTTACCTATGATTGTTGTGGGAAGCATTCATCTCGAGAATGGGTATGAACTTATGCAAGCCCCGTCAATATGAGCAATATATTTGATACATTTCATGTCGAGAAATTTTTGCCCGTTCAGGGTATGGTTGGGAGAGAGGCAGTGCTCACTATATCTTTATACGAACCTATGGTGTCTGGTAGAGAAAAATCTGTAATAAAAGGCAATACGGGACTTGTGTTTGACCGACTGCCTCTAAAGCTGGCCCAATAAACTTTTGATTGGGATGCTGTTGCTGGCGTGTTAAGATATCCAGAGAACCTAGGGGTGATGAAATCCGGAGGGAAGATAATGGAGTCAGGCTGTATGTATTTCGATATGACGAAGGAGAATAATGGGATATTCTCCAGGAGAGCCGAGTGAAGGGAATCCAAAGGCCGAGCATTGGAATCGGATGGACTTAGCGGATGGACTTGGGAAGATATACCGTCAGTGCCTAGTGAAGTGATGGAGATTGACGATTTTGCGCCATATCTAGAATATGATTCTATGAAATTTACGTTCAGGGCATTTGCCATTGATGGTGGGGATTTGGTAAAGCGTTTTGAGGGCGAGTATGGCGAACTGTCGAAATGGGCTCTTGGACGTTTGAGTGGGGAAGCAGTGTTGGCTGGACATTTAAAGGATGCAAATTGTCGTGTTTTATGTTAATCTGTCAGCTTACCTCCTGATATGCCATTATCCGACGATGAATTTATTGGTCATCTTAGTCTTCTTGATAAGACGGTGACAGCAGAAGAAACAACAATATCTAAGGCGGCTGTGGGTGGGATTGAATCATCTTCAGAAGTGCCAAACGCGGACGTTCAATTTACAGATAGCACGGAATCTGGACCAATTAAAGAAGAAAATATAGAATTTAAGCAAATTTCATCCAAAAAACGACAACTCAAACAATAGCAACATGAGAATAACTTATCCCCTGTCTCAACTATGCCGGGTAGTTATGGTGGTAGATTTTTCAGGGACACTTCAATGGACTGGTTTATATGAAACTGGGTGACCCTTTTGAGGCGAGGAAAGTGAAGTCGAGGACGTTAGTGCGAGGGTTCAATGCGCGGCGTACAGGGTGGGAAAATGATGGGACAAGTGATGAGTTGAGAAAGATGTTAAAGCATGCTCCACATTTGGAAACCGCGATGGACAATTTTTCAAAGGTACAATGTTTCAAACGGCAGTGCTTCCACCGGGGGTGATAAAGATTTCTTGTACGCCTCGGATTCTCTTAACGGGACTGGATGGGACCTTTCATCCTTTGCAATCCAACAAAACTAATTTATAAATTTTATTTTTTGTCAAAAATTGTTGCATTTGATTGATGACACAATTTTCATTATATGTTTTTGCCATGTAATGAATTTAATGCATTACATAAAAAAAAATCAAATGAAAAATCACAATTTCCACTGTACCATAAATGGGCTACAGGCAACACATGCGACGAATTAATTTTAAAGAATCCACGTGTTACAAATACTGATACTGGCTAGAAGAATTACTTATGACGGGCCCACTAGTTAAATGTAATAAGTTTTCGAAACATTTACCATGCAGTGTGAAAAGTGCAGGAAATTAAATAATTGATTTCCTGTCGTAAAATATCACTTACATCATTTTCTGCAATTTTTAGGCCTCGATATGGAGGGCAATTCTTACATATTTTCTGCTGTCGGTAATGTCTAAGTAAGATGACAACCTGTATCAAATACATGGCTTTGAAAATGACAGGAACATATGCACATTTAACTAGAACCGTTTCTGAGAACCAACGAACATTTTACTTTAGCATATAGGTAGCAATAAACTTAGACATGCAAGGTACACTAAGATAAATTCATTAAAGGAGCAATTTCCAACCTAATAGTGGCTCTTTGACATCTGCTATTCCCCAATCAGCCATATCTTGCACTTCATCGTCACTACCATCATCACTTTAATGCGGTTCTCCGTCGCTATGACCACGACTTGAAGGACTACTTGGATTTTTCAATATGTGAACAGCTAGGCGTTGAATTTTCCTGCAAAAACTGCGTCCATATGCGCATGAAATAGAATCTTTCAAATTGCTACCGTCCGGGATAATATATATATGATACCTTAGTGCTTCTGTACAATTCCATCCTGCCTCTGAATGCTGAACGTAACCATTTTCAATGAAAATAGACTATAGGTGATTTGAATTTCATGCATTTCCAAACAACTTGAAATTATTTCCTTTTACTCTTTAATGATATTAAAATAACGATGGCACCCAGGAGCTATTCATAGAGATGCACCTTCATTTGAAGTTTTAATTGTGAAGTGTCTGGGAGCACCACTCTTCCTGACGTCAATGTCTTTGTGACCATGTTGTGGTGGAAAATCCTTACCAGTGATCAGGAAGCAGCCCCCACCGCTTGGAATTTATGTCGGCATTTTATCAAAATTCAACAAAGTGCACAACAACCAAATCCATAATTCCGGTGCAGCACGGAGTTTAGCTATCCATACATAGTCGAGATGACCTTCCATTTGATTTACAAGCAGACTTCTTGTACTGAAGTAACGTCCAATGCTGTTTTTTCTGTAATGGTTGCCATTTGCAGAATTACCAGTGTTGATTATAGGACTAAAATGGTCTCTATTTCATATTTCAGCGCCTCCTCGCAAGGAAACCTTGTTTTATTTTCGGTAAAAGGTTCACCTATTGTCTGTGAAGGAAATTGATGATTTTACTCAAACGATTCTATATACGTATGTCCTCCTCAAAGTGTCATCCATGTGGAATGGGTCAGACATATTCTCCAGAATGCAGTACCCATCACTATCCAATTGCTGTTTCTTCCTGCAGAAGTAAGCAAGTCCACAGGTTCCTTCAACATTCCTTCTTGCACGTCTATAACATTCAAAAACGAAGTGCGTCGAAGTATCATCGAAACTTCGGACACTTCGGGCCTCGCAGAATTTTTCATTCGCTTGGTCTTACTTCGGGGTGCATTTATGGTGCACTTCAGATTTCTAATTTCGTAATTTTGGTCTTAAATATCCGAAGTTACCAAATTGGCATTGGTAACATGGTCTGCTTCCACTTGTGTCTTTGAAGTCAAATTTAACTATTTGATGATTTAGACTGCATACATGCGAAGTGACATTGTTTTTGTGAAATAATACGAAGATATATTGACTAAGTTTGCATTTTAGCACTCCAAACTTTGGAAACTGCGTAAGTGACATTGCAGACACAGGTTATAATAACTTCGTACTTTGATATTTCCTCAATATTGTGGCTGATAAAACCGAAGTGACATTGTATTCAGATCAATTATAATTTGTGAACTACCAAAAATCCGAAGCGACTTCGATGCTCTTTGCACAATTGTACTCCGAAATTTTTAATTTTGACAAAGTTACATTGACCACATAGGCCACGTTCAATTCAGACTTCGTTTCTAATGTGTAATTTCTCGAAGTTACTTTGTATTTTGTCAATGTGTCTCCGGAAAAAGTGAAATATGGACGAAGTAACATTGATCTTCATCTCAAATTTGCACCGTGAAGTTTGGAACCTCCCAAAGTAAAGTTGGCGGCGAGGGCTACTGTCACTTCGAAATGTTTTATTTTCTTTGATATTTTGATAAACGAGAAACGAAGTTTCTTCGAATTAAATAGAAGATCATTAATATGATTGTAAAAGTGACTGCAATAAGGGAAAAGTCTGTATTTTAATAATATGATATTATGTCACTATTAATTCTACCCGTATTGTAATCCTTTTTCACGATAGAAAAGATTAACATAAAATGCACTTGAAATCCATCCATTCTCGTGACCACGAAATGATTCCCATTGCTTGCGACGAAGAGCATGACTTCCCAGAACATCTACAGAGGTATCTTCAGGTACTATGTGTATTTTTGCACGAATACTGTCAATCGGACACAGACCATACACCTTTGCTGATGTAGACAGACTAGATTCTCCTCTTTTTCTATCCCAACGTAATCTTATACAATCAAGTATCGTATCGATTCCATCTGGAACCAAAGACGTGTTGTCAACTACGTTCAAATATTGTACGAAGCAGAACTTCGACATGCTCTTCTTGTTCTCGGAGACCGATCCATGACCCGAATACCTGTTTGATGGTGAATTTGGATATTCCGTTTCTCTCTATATTCGTATAAATGATAGAGCTTTGGCGGAACACATATTCATGTAACCTTCTGGGACCGCTCTGTCTCCAACTTATCCACATTTGACCAATTGTATCTAATCTTGAACCAGATGTGGAATAAAATCTATCCTTTGCCACAACTTGCTGCATTACCCTGAAAGGTGATTTATTTACATAAACATTTTTACCAGAATTGTTACAGTCCGAAAGTCTAGGGCATTCGCAGCCTGAGACGAACGATGATGCTGGGAACTCTAGTGATATGTGACCAACCTCAGTAGGAGATATATCCAATGTTTCTAAATGTTGATGGAACAGACGTGTAAGCCGTCGAATACCATCGGCATCCACCCTCCTGTACAGACCAGTAATTGTATTGCCCATAGTTTCTTCAAATCTGTTTGGAGAATAATCGTGAAACTGACAAGCTGCACAAAGTTTCTGAACAATTGAAGATGAATCATGAGTTACCAATACTGCGCCATCCGTTCGCACCGCTTGTGATATCTTATTCGACTTTACTGCTTGATTTACACAGGAGATGTTGTTTGTACTTTATCGGCTCTTTAAGCCTTTGATGTGCGATGATCCATTCTTTTTGCAGTCTACCCAACACTGACAGAATTCCGTTTTGACGTTCTTCGAAAGGCCTCTTCGGTTTCTGTATGAATTCCTTCATAAAGACCTGCATCCATGTATGTTACACCTCCCAAAATTTCTATATCCTACTGTAGATGATCCAATAGGTGAAACTTTGTTGTATTCATTGATGATGGACTCTAGTCTTTAAACATTGAAAGTACTTTGAGTTTGAAAGATGAGATTGTTGTGCAAACTTTCTGTATATCAGAAGAAGTCCATGGTGGATGAATATTTGTTCTAAATATGAGAGATGTCATGTCTATGTACATTGTGAAACAGGAAATTATTTCTGCCGATGAACTACTTCCACATATTCTGTCACATATGGCTCCCAGAAATGGGGACATTTGATCAACACGCATGTAATACGCAGCCTACAACATTTCTAAAACCCCGTTTTCTGTGAAGAAGCGCTGCAGTGATCCAGAACCACCACCTGTTGCGAAAGCAACGTGAAAATTGTAACCGTGAGAATGTTTTCCGACTAAAGACAAGAAATAATTTAACTTACGTAATATAGTTCTACGCATAGATCGTAGAGGTCTCGGGGAGCCATGCTCATATATTTCAGTAGTTGAACATTCAGGACAGCTAAGAAGTCGAGACAAACTCTCCTTAAGAAGTTTTGAAACCCCAAGTTGTAGGTAATGCATCGGTTGGAAGTGGAAGATGTTATAAATATCCATTTGTTCCTGTAACTTTGCATTCTTAAAATTTCTGAGAACTGGATACTTTGGATGTATTGACATTTATTTCATAGAGGAACGTTTGTTCCGCAAATCTGCTTTTTGATGATCTACGATATCCGATTCCAATATGATTTTTGTCTATTTCACTGATAGTAGCCTGTTAAGCGGAGGATTTGACATATTAAATGCCATGACCAGGCATCGATGGCACGGTATATTTGTTTTAAATCCATGTTTTTCTGAAAACAAATCCTTTTCTTCTGGTATATCAGCTATCCATGAAGACAGTATTGGATGACAACGTACGGCTACATCATCTGAAGCACACATTGAAATCCACACCATTGCTTCGTTTGATAGCTGCTTCATTGACTCCTCAATACTTTTATGTAACATATCCATAGGTATATCGCATTCATTTGAAGATGATGTGCCACAGGATGTACCAAATGATGAATTATTATGTTCTACTTGTACAGGTAAGTATGCCATTAATATACGACCCTGTGTTATATTTTCTCTTCTGAAACCTTCACTGAAATTCAAAAGGTTTAGATGAAGCGGGTAAAACGTTTGTGCGGAGCGATTTAACGTTGTTTTGCACTTGTCACTATAGAGTTGGAGATGACCCACATATGATTGTTCTCCGTCGCAGCATTCCATTTTCCACATAACTGTAGGATATGTACTTTATTTTACAGACAGCTACATAGATTTTGCGAC
>JAULBU010046584.1:0-33263 GCA_032358235.1 Odonthalia washingtoniensis | reverse complement strand
CATACCACTCGGTGTACCAGACGAATTACAGGGCGGAAATTCGGACTATGTTGAAGAAACACGAATCCATGTAGCTCGGGAAGTTGGGGAACATTAACGTGACTGAACACGAGATCGACCTCATACTCAGTGCAAGACATTTAAAATCTGCGCCGTATCGAGCTGGGCAAAAGACTATGGAACTCGAACAATTGGAGATCACCAAACAGCTCAAAGCTGGAGTGATTGAACCCACCTATTTTAAGTGAGCGGGGCCAGTATTGTTTATGCCAGAGGAAGACGGCAAACTTCGCTTCTGCATAGATTACCGGGAGCTCAACCAGGCCTTCATGGAAGATTGCTACCCCCTTCCTCGTATGGACGAGTGTATTGATTCCCTTGATGAAATTAACATCTTCACCACGTTGGATGCTACTTTGGCTATTGCCAAGTGCCGATACGCGCACAAGACAAAGCGAAAACCGCGTTCGTGTGCCACGCGATCACGTATCAATATAACCGAATTCCATTCGGGTTAACCAACTCCCCGCCACTTTCCAATGGGCGCACGACCTCATCTTGAACAAGTTCAAGTGACAAACCTGCCTCATATACCTTGAAGATGTAATTATTTACTCTGTAGCAATTGAATACCACATTCAACATGTATAGGAGATCCTCCACTGCCTTTCTAAGGCCGGTGTTACGTTGAAAATCAAGAAGTGCCGCTTCTTCAAGAGCACGGTAGAGTATCTCGGCCATGTCATCAAGCCAGACGAACGGAAAATCGATCGCAAGAATACGGAGTCACTCCGGTAAGCCAAACCACCAACGTCTACGACATAATTACGATTATTTCTCGGATTGTGTGACGTCTACAGACGGTTCATACCGAGATTCACCAATACAGCTTCTACCCTCAACGAGTTGTTGAAGAAGAACAACCCAGACGCATTGGAACTAAAAGAGGACCAAACGACATCGTTCCGTTCTCTCATTGAGTCCGTATGCACACTGACTGTATTGACGTTACCTGAGAAAAACCTCCCATACTCGGTCGACACGGATGCGAGTAATTATCAAGTTGTTTGTGGGCAAAAATATCTGGTATTTATCTAGGCTTTGCTCTACTTGAGTTGACACGTGTCAAATGGCACGCCATGCAGCAAATACCCCGCAAAGGGGATATTTGCCGCCCAAGTTCTTACAGCATGACACCGATGAGAATCGAACTCGCGGTCCCCGTTCCCAGTAATTGACAAATTGCCAATTGAGCTACTGGGGTCGCGCCGCTGGTCGATACACTTTGATTACTGTATTTGTCCAGGCACTATTCATAATTCAATCATTATCTAGCGCCTTTATTTTCATAATAAATACACCCGTCGGCCGCTGTGACACACAGTTGAAGCTCAGCAGGGTCGACCAATAATTTGATTAGATCGTGAAGCACGCAAAACCGCTGAGCAACGACATCTACTAGCCAATTTCTCATGAGTTCCACACATGGTACCAAGTTTGAACGATTCTTCGTTTACAATAAGTTCGAATCGCGGGATCCAGAAAACACCTTTGGAAATGCATTGAAGAAACACGGAAATGATACTTCGAGCATAGTACCCCCACCAAGCAGCTCGGTTGCCGAGAGTAAAAGGGTCTGAAGGGAGTGACACAGCTGAAGAACAAAACCCAACACAACAGTGGACTGTAGAAAACGTCGTGAGGACGAGGGAGGCGATTAGGAAGATCGCGTGATTTATAAGTCCAGTGGTACCGTTCGGAGGGGAGCGCACGTGGATGAGCACTTGCGGATCGTCTCTATCCCAGCCCTAAGCGTAGTTGATGGGGATCTCTCTCGGGGCGGTCGGAGGTAGCTGTTGTTGATTTTGGTGGGGACCTAGTTGATCGCCAGGGAAAAGATGCCCGTCCCAGTCGGCTCAGGTTGGCGTTGACGAGGCAGGATTTATTATCTAAAAACTGTAGGCTACGCCTGGCCAGCCGGAGTGCGAGTGGACACGTGTAGTCGGGCAAAGGGACGAAAGAGAAAAGCGTAGAAAGAAAAGGAAGACATTAGAAAGGAGTAAAAACGGAAAGTTGGATACCGTAAATAGTGTGGGTACACCTCGTTACCCGCCACTGGGCTAGGTAGTTCATTTAGAAACCACAAAGGACACTTCATTTCGATAATCAAACATCTACTTTTTCTTGAGCTCACTACGGAAAAGTTATTAATCAGTTCCAAGATGTCCACTATGCTCACATTAAGTATAGTGCGATGTCTCTACAACCATTCAGTCCATCAATGAAGACAAAAAGATCCGTAAGAGGTTTCTAGACAGCCGAGATCACCCATCCGTTCCCCAATATCAGGCCCCTCCATCCGTTGCTAACAACTGCCTATTACTGCATTACTGCAACCAAAAATAATCGCTATCACACATTACGGTCCCTTTAACATATCTACCAATATTGGTAACATCCGAATTCAGGAAATTACTACACCTGATATAACAGACTACTTTCAGTCCATGCTATCACAAAACAGGACCATGCCATAATAATATTTCACACAATTATGTCTTCTCATCCCTGCCAATTTTCTATGAGTACTTAGACTAAAATCTCCAATTGATGCACCGAGTTCAAGCTCATACACATTAATACACTCATCAACATACAAAAGAAGAAAACCAGACATTATGATAGAAAAATTCAGCCCCCAGAAATGTATGGCTCTGAATTTTCCTGTTTCCGCCACTTCTCCACCAACGCCATCACTTTGGCATGTATGCTTTAGTGATACTACGATCTCTAAACATATTTCATCACCAAACCGCAAAAAACATGAACAACCCCAATTATCAGGACTAAACTGTCTCCTATCATAGGAGAAATTTTGGATAGTGATAATCTATTCCACCATTCATTTCACATCCAACCAAACTGTATTCCCCATTGCTGTCCATTTAGCCTTGGATTCTGCAAATATTCCAATACTTGGAACCATCTTACACAGTGATGTCTTTCCTGCCTTACAACACATACAGTTCCATACAGATCTTCACATCACCTTCTCTGGATGGGCCGTCGGAAAAGCATCCCGATCTCCACATCGAATATCATCTCAACACACTAAACATCTGGCAACTACATAGAAAGTGACACGATTGGGACGAATCCTACAACATCTGGAAGGGCACATAAGCACATGGTGACCTTCGTCCACACCACAACACGCATCATCATCGCCAAAACCATTTGTTAGAGATCAAAGCGAGCGAATGTTATACCGGATACTAAAAATATATATGACATATACACTGCTAACACACATCACGATTTAACTCCGGTGATGCGCGAGAATAATTTGGGAGTTTCCTTTGCCCAGACGACCTGGTCCGTACTTTAACTATAAGGTCTACGCGGTCAATCGATCTGAAGCGTGCTTAGTGTGTAAAGTATGATTCAATCGATCCTGTGCCTTGATATTTACGGACAGTGTCTCGAGTCCGTAGTTTTTCTGTTTCTATTCAAATAACCCTTTCCTCGTTGCTTCATTATTTCTACTTATGCTTTCTTTCAGTTTATCTCTCTGTTCGATCCACACTCTGTCGTTGTGTTACTGTGAGGTTCAAGCACTTTTCACTGTATGTCTGCAGCACTGTCTGGTTCCTGCATTACCACGTGTTACCTCGCTTTGAGTACTGTGCGTTCTTTTCTACAGATAGTATCACGACCATCGTCACCGTACACCGTTCGTTTCAATCTACATACACGTTTCGTGTTTTGCTTACTGTAGAGTCATTCATACTCTGTGTCAGACCATACTGGGTGACAAATCATCAATCACTGTACTTGGTGATTTGATTTTTTCTATTCTTGTTACCATTTTTTTCGTAACATGACTGCACTATCGCATCTTGTAACGTCCTTCCTCAACAATAATTACACCATTCGGACTACTATTGTACCCCACCAAACACAATCCAATTTCCGTGCAGAACGTATCAATTGTAAATAGATGAAGGCTGCACGAGACTCCCTATAACAATGTTGCGATTTTGATATCTTAGATGACACTTTTAAGTAAAATCGCATCCTCCATACAACGCTTCGGAAACACCAATATACATTTGCCAACCGGCCTACAAACTTCCAATCTATCTTCTTCCTTTTGGCGCACTCGGAACTGTTGTGGACTTTAGTGCATCAAAAAGAAGGTTCACCTCACTACCTCGGCCTCAGGCCAGCTGCCTGTTTTCTACATAAGAAAAACGGAACCCATCTGATAATACTTCTCTTGACACTTATCAAGTATCAACATACCTTGTCCCCTACTTACGTCTACACCACACCGACCTGTAGCTGGCTCAAATTGCGGGTTCCACATTTAAAGTATACCAGGTAAAACCCATTACACGGTACATACTAACTGATACAATCAATCCCCTAAATATTCGACACCTTATCAAATACGGCTATGCGTCTCTTTGAATGATTGCACACAATGAAAAAAATTCAACAAATAAGTTCTAGTACTGTTATACGTTTGTTACAATACTCCTCCCTGACACCGAATTTCACAGGAAAACACAAAACTGTCACGTTGAACATGACATAAAAATTGAAAAGTGAAATCTACGGAGATATTTGAGCTTGTAAAGTACGTTGCGCCATCCGTGGAGATGTAATGATACAAAGAATCCACTACAACCGTGATCAGACCAACGACTACGATGCTGAAAAATGTCATCCCTCATTTTATTTGGTCTTGCCCCTACATGTAACTTTGACATAATTCCTCACCTACAACTACCACAAAACTTAATTCTTGCATGACCATTTTCCATCACGACGGTAAAGATTTTATGTGAAATTCGTATCAAAAAAAGTAGAACATTAAAATGAATATCTATCACAAAAGGTCCCACTGCATCAACAATAAAATGAATTTATACGATAAACCGACACGCTAAGTGAATATTGTACGTTCGTCTCAAAGTCACTGAGCATCTAAACCTGTGGACATCCTACCTTTTTCACAAAGTCACGAAACAAACAGTGTGTCGACTACAGTCACGTACACGTATTAATCTCCGGCTACTACTCATTACTTTACCGCCGTTTATAATTTTACTGTACCGAATAGAGGCCTTCTTTTCCTATAAAGAGAGTTCTCTGAGCAACTTGACTTAACTTGTCTGATTTTCACTCATCACTTTAATTAATATTTTATATTCTCTTCCCCCTTCCCCATACCCCGTCTATTTTCAACAAAATTGGCGAATCAACTCAAATTGGGAGTTATAAATAGTAATCATCATAAAAAATCATCATCATCATCATCAAATATATTAAAATATATAATATTAATATTAATATTAATAACTCCTGATTAATGGCCTATCCTACCATGTTGTCCAGTATATCAGGGTACCAATCTGACATGCACACTGTCATTTTTACTAAATTCTCGTCTTATCCAAAAGTAAAAACGGGAAAGTGTATATAAAAAAAGGCAAATAAATGTGTAAAACATTGTCATTTCTACAAATCATTTTTTATACATCTCTTATACAAAACTATCTAATATAAAAAATGCATATATTTATTTCTGGATTTTGAATCACATTTTGTTTTTCATAAACTATTTCGATAATATCAACACAAAATCCATATACCAAGCGGTAAAATTTTGAACTAATCAGTTTTATAACATCTCAACGTTGCCCAAGTAAGTTTTAGTATTCTGCAAAATATGTGAGTATAACAAGAAACTTGAAGTAAATAATTCCTCCTGTAACTATTTACCACCTTCTTAAACAAAGTTGTTGACGAAAGTTTGACAAAATATTACAAGTGGGATTTCTGACACGGTGTTTCATCCGAAAGATCACTTGAAGAATAAAATTACCTCGGATTTATATTTAATTTGTAGATATTTCGTACATTGGGCACAGTACTCTGACATATAAATTTATTTCTCTTTATTCACTTTTTTGATTGATATTTACAGCTTCAGAGAACTATACTTTGAACAATCATTAGCCAATTGAAGACGAACTTATAGAACGATCCATTAATCCTGCAAACACAATCTCCCAAAACGGTGAATGGTTTTGCCGAACTATGCAGGACATAGTATAACACAAGATATTATACCATCATAAATAATAAATAACTCTCGTAGTACCCGTGCAGACGACATAAATAATAAATCAACTAAAAGAACCACATTAAAGACGGCTGACCGAATCTCAAAAACACTTTGCACCGAGTTCTTCCCAATCAAACATCACCCAGAACTATTTCACAATGACGTCGATAACGAATTGCTTTATTCTTGTAACGTATGGAAAATCTGTACAAATTGACCAACAGTATTCAACAATCATTTGTCATCTCCAAAACACTTTGATTCGATTTCTCGTCACTCATCTCACAATATTACGATCAGACCCTATTTCCACTTTTGTTACAAGTCATTTTCCATTAATAATTTCAAGTCGCATTTATGTGGATATAAACATCAAAAGAAATCCGGAACCTTCACTAAAAATAAATAAATAAATAATAAATAAAACATGACTTCCACTCCCATATGTCAGCGACTAGTGATAATTCTACTCCTTCTCTTAGCTCAAATATGAGCTACTTTGGTAAAATCAAGAATATTTCAAATAAAAATCAGAAGAATCTTATTGATGGATTATCCAACTACTCCAATTTCAATTTAGCAGGACAAGAATTAATCGACGTACTATCTCAAGATTTAAGTGCTGAGAAGTTGTTTGGTCCGAGATTACTTCAAATCCGTTCATATATAGTTGTATAATGTCCTACTTAGAACAGAAGAAAGTTCCGATTTCATAAAATATGCCAAAAGTATTCCGCTCATGGTAGCCTATACTTTATTCAATGATTAGAATCTTGATACTGCTTTAAACCTTTATCGCCACTGGTGTTTTAAGCGTTGGCAACGCTCACAATAGTATTCATGAAACAACTACGTACAATAAAATTGAGAGGAACCCAAACGAGGCAACGGCATAAGATTCTTTTTCAAAGATATTGCTGGCACCACGAAAAAGTTCACAGACACTGAAAATTTGAACGATTTCCTAACCAAATATAAATATGAGCTTCAAGCTCAAGTTAGAGACATCAAAATTCGAGCTAATGTAGAGGTACAATATATCCATTTTTTCTAAAAGAAGACGCTCTAGCATTCTACCAAGAAAACTTGGAACATTTCAAATCACCCAATGGAGCTATTGCCATGCTTAAAGACGAATTAAATCCTCTATCAGAACAGTTCATGTATTATTGAACTTGGAAAAATACTCGTCTTGCTCGATTCACTACTGATGATAATACACTCACAGAAGCGTTGAATATGGTCCATTAATTCATTCTCAATAATGCACATCGTGCAGCTAAACCATATCCCAATGATTTCAAAAAAAGTTTATTACCTTCGTCGTGTAGTTGCTGGTCAGCAATGGGCTCGTGAAATTCTGTTCACTACTACTAATTCTGATATTAATTACTCGGAATTAATTGAAAAACTTCATGGTTCTATTAAAGCTCAAGAAGAGGAAAATTTAGCAATTATAAATGACAAAAAGAGCCAATAACACAGAAAGTACAAAAACTTCATTTCATTCCAAACAAGAACCTACGGAGCCTATTACGACCCTATTTCGTCTGGAAAGCATATGAATGGACGCCCAAATGCATCTCAAGAATTGAAGAAATCCAACAACAATAAAAATACTACAACAACACCCACCCAAGTAAAAATGCTGCAATTGAAATAGCCTGAATCATCTCAAACCAAATTGTACAGTGCCTCGAAAAACCTCTCTTATTACTGCCAACATAATTCAGTACTGCGCTGATAAACACCCCAAAAAAGATGCAACGTTTACAAGAAAGTTTTGCATGAGCCATTTTAGGACTTAGCAGAGTCACGAACCCAAGAGGAAGACATTTCCCCTATTTTTTTCGCAGATTCACTAGATACGGTACAAGAAAATAATGCTCCATATGCAACTTCTCAGAAACTAATTACCAAAGCAGAAGCTCATAAAAACACTGAATACAATAATAGAGGTTCGGCAGATTTTATTGATTCTACTGAAGATTTGACAACTTACAAAGTAAATGGGACCATCAGAATGGATGAAAATAGGAAAGAGTCTGATAAGATTAACATACTACGTGTACAATCGAAAGATTCATACCCGTCGTCAGAATCTATTTTCGAAGGATGTTGTTTAGACATTGGGGCAAAACAATGCGTTACAGGAAAAGATCAGGCCCCGGTATATGGTACCATTTCAGGATCAGGTAGATTTATTCCACAAAATCCTCATGTATATAGATTTGGTGATTGTGTGTCTCCTAGTATTGGTTGCAAAAAAATCCGAATTCCAACCCAAAATAATAGTTTCATATCTATTACCATGGATGTTGTAGACGTAAATGTTCCCATGTTAATTGCTTAATGCTTATTGGAAAAATAGAAGTTAATTCTTGACAAAGTTAATAGCCATGTCGTTAGCAAATTATTTTATTGGAAAATGCCTATTGTTCGGAAATTTGGACATCTATATCTAACCTGGGATTTTTCTTCTATATCATTTACAAAGTTGGAACTTGTAAAATTACACAAACACTTCTGCCGCCCGGAAATATTCATAACTGTTCAACCTAATTTCAAAAGCACATCCATATCACGCTACAACACCAACTCGAAAACGTTTAGAGGAAATTAGAAAAACTTGCACTACATGTAAATATTTTACACCTCGTACGATTCTTTTTAAAGTCACTATGCCAGAAACTATATCATTTAACAAAACAATTTTGGTACATTTAATGTATCTTGAAGGAAATATAAATCAGTTCTACATATAGTATATAGCAAGACCCATTTCATTGTTACTCAATTCTTAAACAATTGCTCCGCTGAAAACATTTGGCGTATATTTATCCGGTGCTGTGTATCAATATATTCTGGATATCCCGAAAAATTCAAAGCTGACCAAGGATCTGCATTCAAATCTAAAGCATGTTTTGATTATACTAAAATGACTGGTATGAAACTTGAAATTAGTGGTTTTGAGAGTCAAAACTCTATTGCTACCTGCAAAAATACCATGGTACACTACGTAGAATTTGCAGTAAAATTGGAATGGATCATCCAAAATATTATCTACAGATAGCACTCTCCCTCGCTGACAAAGCTATGAACGATACGATGAATTCAAAATAATTAGTACCATAACTTCTTGTTTACGGAATATTACCTCGTTTTCCAGCTGTAAACAAAAAACATCCAAATCATATTGATCGGATGAACGCTTTATTTACAGCAAGAAAGGAAATGAAAACTATAATGTTTCAACAACATATACAACTAGATATTACATCTAAACTTTTTAATTAATCTGATCATAGTTACAAACCTGGGGACGAAATTCTTGTTTACCGTGAAAACGAACGCATCAAATGGACTGAACCTTTTGAAATTATATGAAGCGTTGATAAGTAAGCCGTTATTAACTGTAATAGCGACAAATTTCAATACTCTATTAACCAACTACGTCCATACTATCTCGAACCAGCAATTGTATCCAATAGGTACTGTGAAATACTTCATAATATTCTTTCTTCCATCACTGCAACATCTTCACAAGTAATTGAATCAAAAGTACTACTTACTGAAATTCTCAAACCTTGGGACATGCGCAAAAACATACCTGAATTTTCACAGACCATGAAGAAAGAAATAGAAAATCTCATCGCAGGGGTAATACTGGGAAAATAGTTCCTAAATAATCCGTTCCTAAGGATGAAAACATTCGGAAATGTCGAATTGTTTTAGAAATTATGAATTCTGAAAATTATAGCCCAAGTTATAAGGCTCGTCTCTTCAAACAAGGACATAAAGTTATAAGGCTCGTCTCTTCAAACAAGGACATAAAGACTCATATAAAACATACATTGTTCATTCTGGTACAAACCTTCGACAGTCATCCATTATAGTAATAGAATCCGCTACTGCCATTAATGAATTTAAAATTTGGAGGCATGATGCAACTCATGCATATATATAGTCATCAAAATTCTTAATTCGGAAACTATATCTCGAGCCTCGTAAAGAATTAAAATTTTCAGATGATATGCCAGTTAGGGAAGGATGAGGGGTACTACTAGTGGCACCACAGTTTGTGCCAACCCAAATCTACACTCTCTAGATGTGTCCATTTACTCAAAGCTATCCTTACTCGTTGACATGTCGGCAGGATTACGCGACTGCATTGGCCATAGATATTTTCAGAATTAGAATTATAATGCACCGGAATCTTCTAGAACTAGACCCTACCATAATAACACACGTGGAGGTACTCCAGTCCCTCTTTCGAAATGTGGTCTTACTGCGTTACGTTTTGTCCTTACTCGTGTGGAAGCTTTACTAGTCTGAGCTCGTTCCCGTACTAGAAGTCTCAAATCGACAGTGTCTAATAGATACAGTAGAGCGTTCGATCAACACGGATCACGATGGGTAGGGATGATGGAAGTTGATATTACTGAGAAAGATGATGAAGAGAGTGATAGAATAATAAAGCTAGAACATGGGTTGATGATGACGAACGCAGTTTTTACGATCATAAATCCAAAAACTCAAAGGGAGACAATGACGGTCGTGTTAGGCTCATGAAGCCAGAACAACGGATATTTATGATGACGGTATTGTTTATGCTCACAAACGCAAACAGAAAGGGGTTAAATCACGATATTGTTCATCCTCACAAATGCAATACTAAAGGATGGTTATGATGGTAGTATTTAGGCTCAAAAATCCAAAACCAAATGAAAACAACGACAGCAGTGATTATGTTAACAAAACCGAGCAGATTTAATAAGACAAGATACACGCAAGGTCGAGAGTATTACAAGAAACCAAAGCGTGAAAGCGGGAACAGTTGTCGATTAAACAAATCACGTTGTAAATCGAAAGCCAGAAGGAGGAGCGGATGGAAGGGTAAACATGCTGACATATGTGAAACAGAAGTGAGCGTGTATAATCGTCGTATCAGATAAGGTCAAATGGAAAACATTAATAATGTACTCTGCTCAGTCGGAAATAATACATTCATACTGTTCTTTTTCTCACGAACATATTACATTATTACTGTAATTTACAAGTACAAATGAAACCACTGAACACTGTATTGTGATCAACTAATGCTATTTTCTCTTTCAAAATACTTAATTTCTAATTGGGAAAATCGAATTATTCTATCTAGACCTAGCTAATTTTAGACTTACGTACTCGTACTGCGACGTTTTGGTAGCTTCAAATTGGTATAACTACCGAGCCTCTGGAAGAAAGAAAAAATATGACTAGGTAGAATTTATTGAAATAATACCAGCAATTCAGCTGAGACTTGTGAGCATGCATTTACATCAAGAGATTGACAGAAATAGGAAGGAGCGATCCAACAACAAAAAAGCCAAATATATGCTAATCCCGGTGCGAGGATCAGTGTGATACCTATTAAGATATGTGTACCCTATCATTGTCGACTAGAAAAGGGTCAACGAAGCCTCCAGCGTGACTTCGAATGTAGAAATGCCACGAAAGTACTTTGTTGTAGTAGTGATACTATATTTCCCCGCTCACCCACAGGCAGCAGTTAAAGTACATTTGTCTTGAAGGAATCTACTCATTCAGCAGTCGAGGTGTTCATATATGGAGGTACTGCAACACTACAAGCTGCGAAAGTAGTAAATTATTAAGATTAGCCTCAGCTACCGGGTTGTTTTCGACTCAATACAGACTCGTTCATATAAAACATTTTATGTCTTCCTATGTTTCAGGGATATGTTTGCTTATTACATATTATACTATCAGGGCATGTCTCTCACCTTTCCAATGTGAGAAATTAATTTGGTATTCATGAGTATATCGACACGTATGATATTTTTGGAAGCACATTTAGGTTAATTAACGCCAGTTGGCTTCCTAAACTCGATCGCTTTGTACCACCTGTTCTAGAATAATGTGGTGACATAAATATTTTAGTATTTTCAGAATTTATAATTTTGTTGCACCACCTGTACTAGCGTGTGATGTCAGTTTGTTCCAAGTGCCAAATACCACCACATTGCATACATACACGTTAGGATGACTGCATTTATGTATTCAATATCTCCACGTTTTGTGGACTAAATATGTCACCTACATGTTAGAAAAATCTCATCCTCCGAGCCACAGTCTTACTACGATCATATGACTATTTAAACTGGGATTGTTAGATGACGCCACAGTGGACAAGTAGTATAGTAGAAACAGTGCATATGCAATGTGGAAATGAAACTACCAAATATATCACTGGTGATACCCGGTCCTTTTACAAAATGGAATTGGAGATAACGAAAGGAGATTTACAGATTCAAAAAAGAATTTCTTCCCTGAAAACCAAATGAGAGAAAAGGAGGGAAATATCCAGATAAGTCCAGCGGGCATGAGAAACAGCATAAACAGGGAAGATAGTGAGGATCTTAAATGGTGTTAGGAGAGGTGAGCGAAATCATTAAAATAATTATTTATTTAAGTAGAACCAGGAATATAGCAGAAGTCCAAGGGTAATGTGTCCCCCATAGTCAAAACGGTAGGAATAAACGATCCGAAAAGTAGATAACCACGACCCAGGCTCCAGAGGTCATCAACATAAGATATAATGGCTCTAACATATGTTGACTTGGAAAAAGAAGACCGACATTATTCGTATCTAAATAAAATTATCCAATTGTTTTAAACATTGCGGAAATGCGAGCGCCGGCGGATGAAACAATAGAAAACTGCTGACTTGATGCAAGGTTGAAGGTGTCCCTCCACTGAGAAACAATATATGAATTTTATCAGAGCAAGAATGGTAATGGAAAATCTACCAAGTATACAATATAAAGTGAGAAGCACATTTTATTATATAAATTATTTACGAACACCAGGAAGGAAGCAGAGAACTAGAGCGAATAAAAATGAGTTGGGCTTAGTAGAAACAATTAAATTTCAGGTAACGACTGATAAGGTAATAATTATATTCTATATGAGCTCTGGCTAATCCCGAAATGAATAGAAACATTCATGTGATATATTGGAGATATTAAAGAGAGAACGAACTTTAAATACATAATGTTTGGAATTTTAATTCTTGTAATGTGACGTGGGACCATTACACAGACCGGCTACTGTCACAGTTGTTGATAAAAATAAAACCCAGATAAAATCTGAAGATAAGTGCTCCCAAATGCCCTACAACCAAATCAGAAGGGATGATAGGACAAAGTAACCAGGACCTGGCATTGATAAATGAACATAGAATGGCAGTGAAATGGTACAAAAAAAATTTGATTGTTCATACGACCGCTATCAAATTTTAGTAAAGTGAAACATCACAAAAGGGAGACAATAATATCTGAGGACAATACCAAAATCACTCCTGGAATCAAAGATGCCGATAAATACAGTGAGGAAAAAATGTGAGATCACTTTCACAAAGGTGACAGAAACTATGAATTGTAGGGAAGAGAAACAGCTGAAGATACCTACAAATAGATAACAAAGTGCATTACAGCTCCATATCAGCAGCTATTAAATGGCCGGACACTTGCTGTCTGCGACACCAAACAGACCACCATTTTGGAACAGAGGTATGAAAAAACAATAGAACTGAAAATACTGTTTTTCAAATGAAAGAGTACGCAAAACATGGAAGAGAAGAGTAGTGAAACAAGAACGTTTTGTTCATTGATTTTAAGCTGAGAACAGATGAAAGTGGAAGATCTGGATAGATAGCTGGCAGGTGGACGCCAAGATTCGTCTTATGATTGTGAAACTTTCTGTCTTGCCACCATGATAGTGAATTTTCTGACTGGCGTTATGCACAGAATGTATCGTACAAGGGTAATAAGTCTGGTTAAGCTCCGAAAAGATATCCACATGATGACAACTTGAGGGAAAGTTAACACTTGTGGTTGTATCATCTTCCGTATGATGATCATCAAGTAAGAAATCTTCATCATGTGAGATGTCATCATCTCCTTATATGGATTGTAAATCATGCTCAAGGATATACAATATATTTTCATACCGTAAATCAATACATACGAGTATTGATGATGTTAAATCATCGTCCCCTGTTACTGCTCGAGTATCTTCAACTGCAGCTACAAGGTTTCTCCAATTTTCACACGGGATGTTGATGGTTCTTGTGGAATTGTAAACCTTTTGTAAGAGACGGGGCGAAAGCCATCCTCTCATTTTTCGTATCCTTTCTTAACAAACATTCGTACCAAATTTCAAGGATGAAGGACGGGATCAACAGCCCTATCTGAATGCATAATTATATATAATTTGCTCTTTCCTATGAGCGTATCTCGAACGGCTACCAGTTAGATTGTGATATGGAGCGGATAGTCATGAATAAGAGGCCTCTACTTCCCTTTCGACAATTCAAAGAATGACATTGTGTCACTACCGTATAGGTAGTTTGTTATACTAGCTGATAGCATTGCCAATACCATCTTATCGGCATCATGTGTATCTTGTAGTAACCGTAGAAATATGGAGCAAAAATGCCGTGTTTTGGCTCCAGTCTATTATTGTGATGCCGAAGAGATAGAAATGTTCTGAAAAAAAGCCAGTAGACGCAAGGTAGTTCAAAAACTCGGCTTTAATGAATGCTTTATCATCTTGCACATATTGAGGAGTTACAAAATTTCCGACCCATGTGAACCCGAACGCAATTAGTTCTGAGGAAAGTGACACATAAGGGACCGGTTTGGAAGCCAAGATCCTGTAGTGAAGATCCACCCAAGCGCGATTATCAGTTTGTCTACAAAGAAGTAGTATATCATAACCACGTCATTTACAGCGAACATAGGGAGAAAATAGAAACATCCCTAGATTGCAGAGACGAACTAGAAACAACACGAGGAGTGCTTTTAAATATAGTATCCTCCGGGTACCGTTTCACATCAGCTTTCCATATTTTGTTCCCTAGTAACAGTAGCCTAATAGCAGAGTAGATGGATGCTAACATGTGTGTTTGTGGAATTTATCAATTCGTCGTTCCGTTTCAGACCAGGCGTGTAAGACAACATTTTGTATATTCAAGGATGTATTTGCTCCGGGTGATACATCTGAGAGTGACTGAACCATTTTAAATAGATTTATATCGATATATGAGTGTGGTCAATAATATATCATGGATATGTAATACGAAACGCCACTAAAGTGTGAAAGTAGGATGCTGTTACTGGAATAGTGAAGTACTTCACTTTCTATGGTAATGTTGGATCCAACTACCCATTGTGATGAGACTAGAACTTCCAGATGGAAGGTAAAAACTGATTTATTTATATCGGAAAGGACATTTAGGTAGATAGATCTTAAGATGTTTCGTCTACCACGAAAATGTGTTCATCCGAGATTTATTGTCACCAATCAACATTTTTAAATGATGGCGGTTTGGGACAAAGTGCAGGCGAGAAAGGAGTGGTCCCTGTGACGGAGGAGTCTGATCTATGTACTCCAATCGAATTGAAAGGTTCTCCATCATCAACTAGTGGGATAGGTGATGTTTGTGAGGTACTTTCATCCTATTTTCTGACATAATTTTAGTAAAAGAAAGAATCTTACCTCTGCTATTGTAAGATGGAGGCATATTTGAATTTGAATGATTTGAATTATATTCATTTGGACTCTGAAAGGTAAGTTGAATCGATGGCAGTCCTTCTATAATTGTTCCATCGTTATTGTGGTCTATAGCCGAATGACCATGCATACCACAACATTTAGAAACCTTATTCAATATACACTGACAAACATCACCTGACGCCATATGTTGACGACCGCGAAGCTGACCATCACTATTTTTACGGTTTCCGTTTTGTGTACCACCACCATGGCAAGCACAAGTTGAGCTTGAAGCTTCGTTGGCAGGCACTGTGCCAAGTTGGAATGACATGGTACCATATGTCAAATTAGAATTATCACACCTGGACTGTATCCGATACTGCGTAATAGTGGCTTCGAGTCGAAGCCATGATTTCAGAATTGATTGTATTGGCAATTGTTTTGTTTATATATTGTGCTCTGAAATCCTTCTTTCCACCAATAGCTGAAACGATTGACAGTATTTGTCCGTCGCTGATGTCAGCACCGCAAATTAATTTCATTGCAAGAAAGCATTCATGCAGGGACACGAATTTTTCATGAGAATCCAACTTCGCAACAAGCGCTGCAAAACGAGCCTTATCGTTACGAAAGGCCTCAATATTGTTACGATTGATGTCTAGGTGCTCTGAGAAGTCATATTAGCCTACAGAAACCACGAAGAGAGAACTTAGTTTGAATATGTTTTCTATAATTGAAGAAACACCTTTATAAATTCCATGAAGTCTTTCCGGATACAATGTCTGCGGTTTTGGGACTGAATGCCTACATTCATGGGGTGGAATTTTTCGGATGGACACCGTGTAATTTCATATTTTTTGCCGATATGAACTCCCGCAGTGAGGCAATCGTATGTTGGGCATTGAAACTTTGTACATTAATATTGACCATAAAAAGAAAAGTTTGGGAAGGCCGGGAATTCAGTGATTTTAGTTACATGCAGATCGAAAAATTATGGTAAAATAATTAGAAGAGTACCAATTTTGTACATTGTTTTTTTATTCCAATGTTTTTGGGAAAATGATAACAGCGGTGCATGTACACATATTCAAGTACGAATATGTTCAGTACATATTTCGCAACAACGTAGTATATATATGTATATGTTAGGGAAGAGTGAGAATTATTTTTTTCACGGAGAATTTGAGCGTTAGTTTTCGGTACCCATTCTCTGTGTTATCGGGTGGAAATAGTTGTCCGAAAACTATTGATTGAAAGTGTGGTAAGGGATGGGATTTGTGCAGGTTGCGAATTCATTAAGTTATGTGTGATTGTATGCACTACATATTACGCAATGAAATGATATTGTCGATCTCCATAATTATTTATATTGGAAATGTACCTTATGAAATGGGTTATTATAGGAAATTACTTAAAAGACAATAATTTCAACAGTATGTTGAGAGAAATGAGTGTAATTTGAAATATATAAATAACCGCCATACAGTGGATAGTATTAATATATGTCATTGTAGAGCATCATGCTGACAACATAGAGGGGAAACAGTAAAAATTGTTCATGTTATGTGATAGAAATAATAATTATATGATATGAGATGTCTATGAAAATTCAAATAATCGTAAACGTAGAAGACTCTTCTCTGTTTATATTTCTTCAGAAGGAATAATAATTGGCTTTCACATGATCAACAAGGCCTTACGGTATTGAATGTATACTTCATCGCCCTTTGCAATGGGTAGTAAAAGAATCTCCAAAGTCTGTTACGGAGATACTGCTGCATCTGTGGTGAACATGTTCTGTTCGAACATGAAATTTTGAGATCTTGGATTAATACCTCTTTCATCACTGGATTATTTATCGCCCGGAATATATGCGGTGTTATTAATGTATCTTGTAACGAATCATGGAGCAGCTACAACCTATACTTTGTTCTTCATACAATCTGCTGTAGTGAATTTATGTGAACAATTAGTATCATATTTAAATAATTGTGCATTTTTTACAGATAGGAGACCGTCACGATATGTTTTTGTGTGAGATATGCTCCCACCAATATTTCCGAAAACAAAGGTCCCATATTACTGACTAATAAATGTATCTTGAAGAAACGATTTTATGCGAAAACACCTACACCAGCCTTATTATCTCTGATTTTCGGCGGTTCAGTACTCAAACTCATAGAAACTGCTTGCATTGCACGCAACGCTTCTTTCATTATTGCATCAAGAGAATTATTCCATGATACTTTTCACTTATCCCTCGGGATTGGAATTCTGTTCTGGTATATCTTCTGATCCTAGCTCAGGACCCAAAGATATACCACAACGGAATTCAAATATTGGCAATAAATTGTAAAATGAAGTAACTATTATACCTCGGAAAATTTTGAACTATTGTAACTCCAGCAGGAATATCTTATACATATCTTCTGCTCTTTACTTCAATAGCATCCAGCTCTCGTAGAAATAATCCGGCAGCTTGAAGATGTTCTTTCGCACCCGCAATGTCTGATTGGATGTTGAGTATCTGAAAAAAACCGCAACGAGTGGAATCCAACATTGTTCCAATCATCCGTAATCCATATAACCCGCAACGAACTTACAGTGCTTGGGAAGAGGTATAAATTCCATTGCAACAGAAAATTTATCCGCGCATTGACACACAAATAACTCACCGGGATGAAAAAATATCTCGATTATATCCGTCATCCATTTTCACGATTTTTGCTCTACTCGGAGCAATTTTCTTGTACCAGTTGATTTGTCTAGGAAACTGTTGGAGTTATTTTCATTGTTCGAAACACTTAGAAAGTCGAAAGTTATTCATTTCATTACACGTTCCTGGATAAATTGTGTGAATAATCTAGGGGCGACTGTAGTTTATTCTTTTCAAGGCGTGGTTCCATTCCATTCCATTTTGACATACGTGGACTACTTGTTCTACCACGGAAAGATGATTGAGTGTTGGTATCCTTCGATACTAATTGTAGCAACCCCTTTTCTTCGTGTAATTTTGTGGAACGTCCTCCACACTGAACACAATTACTAGAGTCATTATGCCTTTTACAATTTCATTGTTTTAAGGCTTTTACAATGGTATACCTTCTTTCAGTGATTTTAAAATTTTAGCACACAGTGAAAAATACAACGCGGAGAGAAATATATGCGCATGAATTCCGTTTGTCATAACTGTATCAGAGAAAGCCACGAATTCAGGCATGTATTCTTCATTGAATTGATTGTAGTCTGAGTTCGCACGTGGTTGATTACACATGGTTTTGTAAGGTGCGTCTGTCAAAATTAAATTGACGGGTCTTTCAGAGTAGCACCGATGATATCATGACGAAGTTCTTCAATTTCTCGGAAACCACAGTTGGTGCAGCAAAAAGGTTTTTTCCATACTGTTTTTCCAGATGTCCATAGCTGTTGGAGACACTTTTCCTTTTTTATGAACCATCTGGTTCCACTTAATCATCTTCCTTAAGTTTTAGCCTTGTTTTATAGTCCGGAGATGTTTCTGGGTAAATTTCAATGTCATCATTAACATCTTCTAGAATATCCTTGCCGAAATTCTTCGATTTATTTTTTGTCCTCCCCACACTTCTGAAACTCGAAGATCGGCCACAAAATCCACCTGTTGTTTTCGACATGTCTCGGTTAACGGTAAGGTCCACCACATGTGTTCTCGGATTTTTTTCAAGTGTTGTAACAGTAATAATTAGGACAATTGACACGGCAAGCGGCAGAGTGCGAACGCATTCTGGCATATCCGGAATACCTGGTTCGGACAAGAATGGTGCCAAGAATGGAGCATTTTGTATATTGAAATCGACCTCATACATTGTAACAATGATCAATGTTTTGTGGATGGTATCAATGAAACTCTTCGTGATGGACCAAAAAACCTCATCAACAAAAATCTTCATCTCCTTCTATCTTCTATGCTCCGATTACAAGCATCTTGGGACATCAAATATTGTTAATTGATGGGACCATGTTCTCGTTCAATGTACGTTCATTTGTCAAAGGAGAGAAATCTTTCCTTCTTCAATAAATTACCATCAAAGTAGAAGTAGAGTAGTAGTAGTAGTAGTACATATAAGGTAAAAACATAGTACTCGCGATTGCAATTCTGATTGATTGTGCGACTAGATCTTACAATTTGAAAAAGGTTTGACACACGAACCCAATTATCGTACACATGAAGTTTTTGGAAGTCACCATGGTATTATTTTCTTGTTGACACATGATTTGTGAAGTAACGGCAGTGCTATCCCCCAAAGTATGAAAGAGGTGGCGCTACGTGCGTTTGAGCATGAGTCGCTAGATAATGAAGGCCGACTGAAGGATCATGAGCTAAATTAACGAGGTAATTTGGTATAGCCAACAATAGATTCATTATAGGGACAGCATAGGCTGCGTCTCTCATTTTGTATAGTTACTCATATTTTGGATGGAGCGGCTGGGAAGATACGGTATCAACTTTGAGATTACTGAAATTTTGTTGTTTGTTCTCCTTTGTGAAACCAATGTTAAGCGCACAGTCCAAATCACACAGTCCTTGTGATACTTCGAGGATTGGGAGCTGTGAACTGCTCATAATTTCTTCTAAAAATGTAATGGCAACAATCATCTGAAGATAACTGGAAATAAAAATCTCTCTCATTTCATTTATAGTTTTATTTTTCAGAAAAAACAACAAACTTCATAAAATTGTTAAGTTTGAATTGTACACTAGAACAAATAGAAGGACTTGTTACTTAGATTCTACATCATTCACGCTGGAAGATGGAGGTATTCTGTTGAAAGTAATGAGAGAAAGATATCGTTTAGTTCCAAGAATGTGTTGATCTATGAGGAGGAGTCATAAAAAACCAGAAAAATTCTCATCAGTAAATATCTCCTGATTATGGCACTGGTAATCGAAAAGGCACTTCGGAATCGCGAACAACCCATTCACAGCCCGTCGATCCAAAACATAGTTTTGAGCCTTCAAATCATTCCTAAGCAAGGGGTCGATTTTCTCAGAAGAAGGCAATTGCAACTTCATGTTCGTGGCCAATGTCAGAGGAGAAGGCGTTCCATAATTCGGAGCAAATACTTCATGAAGTTTACATCTTCAAACCTTTCTTCAATGTTGCGAAAAGCCTTGCAATATTATCATCATTTTCCCACAATGACATCGATCCAGACTGCAAATAATTGGTACCTTCTTTCTTAAGGTGTTTTTGCACATTAACTTATCTTGATATTTTTTCGTTCAGAGTGAATGACGCGGTTGATTCCGTGTTGGTAAATGTCATCTGCAGTGTGTTTTTCTGAAACACACATAAATGGTTCGGCCTGTTGCGGTATTTCGGCCTGCCTTCAGGGAGTTTTGAGTCATTCCTCATGTTGGTTTGTGTCTGTGATGGTAAGCCAATCGATGTTCTGTCCGTAATAGTCGCGAAAATTCTGGATGCGTGTGGACGCTGTTAGAAATAGGTTGAAGATGAAAAATTTTCTGCATTAATAAAAGAAAAGTCTTCATCATCCTTCTGGACATTTTCCCTGTAAGCTGTCTCAAAGTCCGACTGTAGAACGACGTACTGATTCTTTCCCACGGCTACATATCAATGACGGAATTTGATTTTCTGTGCAACGGGATGGATTAACTTGGTTTCAGCAACTGGCGGTTCCGTTTTTGGCATTAAAAGTCAACTTCGTATTCAAATTCTAAAATTTGTGCCGTTTCAAATTTTGAACTCGCTTCCAAAAGTTTCAAGAAACGTTTTCTAACCTATTCGTTTTCATCATTCAAAAAATCGAATAGTACAGTCTCAGTATCCTTCTGAGACTACGGTATTCGATTTTTCAATTGATGTTATGATGAAAAATCGTTGCAACCGGTTTTTTGCGTAATGAACTTCAAACCTCGACAAGACCTCACCGTAGGGATAATTTAAAGAATACATTTCAATGGCAGTTGAGAATAACCATCATTCAGCACTGGTGAATGATGTTACTCTCATTAAAAAAACTATTTAGCAATGGCATTGCTAAATATTTTATTTAATGGGAGTAAAGTTGCATAAATTATTATAAATACGGATTGCCATGGCCGATCAAGCATACCCTTTGACTTTCGTCGGGGTTGGGCGTGATCATTCATCCCCTTAAACATGCTCCCACTTATGGCCGTAGAATAGTTCTGTCCTTTGCTGTCCCTGTGTTGCTGCCCTGTCCCTTGGTTGCTGTCCGGTTAGAAATATTATATGGTTAGGTGTAGGTGGCCTACGTTTTTGGAGTCAAATTGATTACACGTGTTGAATTGTGGTCATTTTACCCCAGACACTCATAGATTATAACAATAATATAATCTATGAGTGTCTGTTGTTGAAATATTATTATTATAATCTATGGCAGTTCCCCTCCACTGGTCTACACTCGACTGTACTACAGTGAAGAGGGAACCTGAAAATATGTTTTTGACATAACATGGGGACTAGTAGACCCCATTGCCTATCGAAAATCCACTGAATGTGTACGACTTGTATATTCAATGGATGTATGATGGGCAATTGATGGAGGAGGATAAAACGTGGAAACGGCAAATTAAATCCTTACTGTAATTTTCTGTATACACTTTTCCTTCTTGCCGTAGTCCGTCGTACATTGAAAGACGGACGACGGGGAAAAGTATAGAATCAACGGATTTCTCCATTTATAGGCACTACCCTTCCGCAACGTCAAGGCATGAATTCACTCCAATCATCCTCGTGTTTGATTTTTTCATTCATCTTATGACGTTCGATACTGTCATATTGTCATCACATAGCGTATATGTTCGTATTTACATGTAAGTTGTACCATTATATCCAAATTGTTTCATGTCAGTGATATGCTTCTTATATTTTACTAACCTTCATCCATGTCACAGACCCTAACTTTATATTTACTATCCCTCTTACTCCGTATTTTATGCTATAGGTCTTAATGTACCGTTTTCCTATAACACAAATTTCACTTGTTCAATTCCTTTCCTTTTCCCACGTCAGTCTCCATTACAACTATTAATAACAAAATTATATTTTTTCCTTTTATGTGCCATTGTTCCAATTACTTTTTGTAGTAAAATATATTCATATTTTTATAATACAATGATGGATCCTATATCTAAATGTCATTGTCACGTTTTGGGCAAATATAGTAGATTCGAAACTGAAACAGGAATATATCAATAGGAATACTGATGTGTTTCCGATTTCACTTCGGTGCATATTGGTTATGCCGAATCATATTATTTCTGTTTCCCAATATTCGTATTGGATAATTTCAATATGAACAGAAGCGACTTTGGGATGTATCAATACGCAATTTTCATGTTTCCGATAACACTAAGGACCTCATTGAATTTTCTTAATACGCATAATCAGGTTCCTAAATATTAGAATTGGACGATTTCAATGTGCTCCACAGTGACTTTTGGAATGTATTAAAAGGAAATTTCAGCTGTTTCCAACATCACGTTAGATCTTATTGGGTAATTTCAATATGCTCCAAAGTGACTTTGAAATGTATCAAAAGGCAATTTGAAATGTTTCCAATATCGCTTTGGGCCGTATTTCCTTTACCCAATACCTCTATTCCAGTTTTCAGTAGTTGTATTGGACAAAATCCTATTGGTCCAAAGAGAAATTGGAAAACTTCAATACGTGTATTCATTTGTTTTTAATGACACCTAGGATCAAATTGAATTTGCCTAATACTACTATTGAAAATAGGAATAGACGTAATGGGTAAAGGCAATACGCTGAAAAGTGATATTGGAAATAATTCAATATTTCTATTAAAGTTTTCCAATTTCACTTTGGACCAATTGGCTTTTGCAATACGGTCTAATTTCACTTTGAAAAAGCCTAAATAATATTTTGCATGCTTTCCCTATTTGCCTCCCGAAATCCTGAAAGAATATTTCCCAAAATTGGTCTAAATGACTTTCGGGAGCCCGAAATGAAATTTCCCGAAATAACCAACTTTTAATCCTATTAAAATCTAAATATTTCCACCTCTTTTTGGCCCATTTTGGACACTTTTATTTCGAGAAATCCGTGGTGATATTGGACAACATTGTGTTTTCATCTTACTGATGGATAAACCATCTGTCAGCCCAGCGTAAAAGAGAAAAATCAAAGTACAGGATGAGGATAACGAAACATTTGACAGAAGTGAAAGAGATGATACAAAACAATTTAAAGAAATGATTCCTTTTGTGGTACCAGCCTCTCATATACGGACTATCACCTATATTCCAGCATTCCATCTTAATATTATTTTATATAATGGTAACCCATCAAGACTGGAACACAATAAAAATCCCTTTTACAATTTTATTTTATAATTACGTGGGACAAAACTCAATGTTGATATTTCTCTCAATCTGCTTACCAACCACAGTCATGAATTATTCAATTTCAGAAGTTATAATTCAAATTTAGTGAACATATTCAATATATAATCACAGCATGGCATTGAACCAGGGGAAAATTGTATATGAAGAATATAGGAGGTTTGGGATTGGAAATATTGTATATATTAGATGCCTTTTACCATGAAAGGGACCAATCCTTGGGTATTGACGACATCGATCAGTTACATAGGGATTGAAGGGAAATTGATATAGATCACTTCAATATTGGCGTTGATGAAACTGATAATAACTATGAAGGCATGCTGACGATGAAAATTAAACTAGTCCAGTATCCATCCGTATATGAGCATGATGGCGATGATGAAGAAGCTTAAACATAATTAGGAAACAACCACCGTTTTCTTTTGATACATTTGGGACCCCGAAATACGGACGATGACGATAATATGGCGAAGAAGATTAATTTGCAAGTGAGAACAGATAGAGTTGTGAGGATTGTTGCGGTAGACAAAATAAGTATCATCAAGATGAATAAATTTGAATGTAAAAGAAATGGTTGAAATTGATGATTATATTAGTTGTTTTCATTATTGAAAGGAATGTTCGAAGATTATTAATAACATTTTGGTATGATGTGAATGGTTATAAATGATACCACAATGACGTTAGTGTGACAATGGGGAATTCCTCATTGTCACACTAACGTCATTATGACTTGATTTAATGGATGAATTTATTATTAAAACCAAAAAGAGATAGCGATGTTAATACTAATAAAGGTATGAGTATATGGATTATACTTACAATAAACGCACCACTTATTGGAAATATACGAGGCGATGTTAATAAAGAAATGAGTGATATGACGGCACACGAACAAGAGGAAAGCGCGCCATCATTTCCAATAATATTCAATGTTTATAATAAGGGCCCTCAAGAGACTGAGACCGTAGGAGAGATGAATAATGTTCTCTACAACTATTCAAGGACCGAAAAGTTCGATAGAACAATTTGAGATCCCGGACTCACTGACAAAATACATAGGACGGTAAACAAGTTGAAAGGAAATATAAGCAAGTGAGGTGACACACAAACGCGAAGTGGTTGGAGTGTCGAGCCAACTTTGTCTCGAGGTACTACAATAGCGTGTCACCTAATGTTGAACTGCGGTCTGCAAGTGTATAATATGGTGTCAAGCTTAGGATGAAATGGTCACGTACAGTACAGTACGATAAGTGATGACACGGAAGAACAAATCACCATTGCTGGTACTATTTCACAACATTCAGATAGAAATTACACAATAGACCACCTTGCTATATGCATAGTAATATCATGCTATTATCAGACACGTGCACACTATTTACAATAATAATTAGACCCATTAGCAAACAGTGCTAACAGTCGAATTCATCACAAGTGTCGTGTAATCATCAGCTTGAGGCCGATGACGCTCTAAATACCAAATCCCATTGGGGAGGAAGGGTAAAATAAATAGAGACCCAGCTTAATTGAAACTAAAACTAGATTCCAGATTTCTCAACCAGAACCGTTGCAACCCCGAAAGGGATCAGATCCGACAAAGGCGGAACCACCAGCACAGTGCTGAAAACTTTGTCTGTACCAAATCAGTCAGTAGCCAGCGTTCTTGGCGGCATCAGGTAACCCAACCGCGAATCCAGGGTTGGTGTGGGCTAATACGAGTTAGCACCACCGCCTTACTATCTCTGCAACTTACCGGCGAGAGCAGGTAAGACGAGAAAAGATAAACAAGTGCAAAGAACTTCTACATGTCACACGTATATATTTAGTAACACTTTAATAACCGAACTAACTTAACAAGAGAAACAGGTAGAAACGCCCAAGCGGAATGACACATGTAATTGGCTCGAAGGTAACCGGGGTGGAAATAAGTAAAAAAGGAAGCACAACTGGGGTGACTCAACATGAACGTGTTGGTTTTTGCAAACCAGCATTATATGCTGTAAGTGACTTTGTTTTGCATTTGGTGACCAAATTAGGGAAGAAACTTGTTAGTTTCGTCATTTAGAAACGAAAACTATTGAGTAAGATAGATTATTTGAACAATTGGCAAAAACAATTGAAAGAAACTTGAAATTACCTGTATGGGACGACCAACCTGCGGACATTGATGGGAGATAGAATCCTAACATCAGAATAAAATCCGCCCTTATGTAAGAGGATTCAAAAGGAGGAACATGTAATATTCTGCGATGAAGTTACTTATTGAGAAAGAAGAGATTTTCCCCCTTTGTAGTTCAACTATAAAAATTATCTAAGCCTTTTTCTTGGTACAATGAAGATCCGATATGAAAAATACGACGATGAAAATTTTCGTAATGGTGAGCCGAAGAGAAGAACGAAATTTAAATGTAGTGAAGTAACGGGGTAAATGTTTGATAGCTTCATTCTTCACTGCCTGTCAAAATATGGTGAAAATCACCAATTTATTTGATGGCCCGGTGGGGTGCTCCGGGAAAGATGGTGGATATTATTAAATGTTTTGTAAAAATATGGTACTGAAGTGGCACCTGAGTAATCACAAAATTGGTAATAAGCCGCAGCGTTTTCTAATGGGTTAGTCTGTATTTTCGGAAATTAAATCCCCATTTCTAATGGCCCAGTTTGGACCAATCCCCAATACACTATACAGTTTATCGATTGGAAGGTAACGGCAGTGTATATTTGAGCAATCTACAGTATCTGCGGATTTTTTGTATGATACATTCGTGGGACCTGCATAATTTATAGATTATTTATATGGGAGATTCATGACCAATACAGTATTTGTAGATTATTTATACGACACATTGAATTTCTCTACACAATTTGTAGATTGTTCGTATGACACATTCATGGCCCTTTCACTATTTGTAGATTATTTTTATGACACATTCAAAATAATTTTCATGTTGTGTAAGTTTTTCGTAGTTTGCCGTCCCCGATAACTGTGACAGGTGAATACCCGGGGGGTCATACGGCACCAAAAACTACAATGGTTGAAAAATGCATATAGTGTACATTCATAGTTAATTGTGTTAAACGGAAGAAATTGCAATAGGAATATCTGTACTAACTGGAAACTTTGGAAATGACACGTAGGTGTCATGTAAAGAATATACGATTCCCGAATGGAATCTGAATGAGGAAATTAATCCGAACTGCGATATCCACAGGTCGGATGAATGCAGTCAATACAAAATCTACATTCCATGGAAGATAAATAGAATGTGACATTCAAAGGACATCCTGTATGTGCAGTTAAAAGGACCATATAGTACGATAATTTATCAAAGCCATATTATAAAAGTGGGTATGCATATTGCGTATATCACTTAGATTCGGTGCGTCTGGGTATATAAATATGAAATAATGAATATATAAGATAGTATTTTGCATAGCATATATTATATATGTCAAAATGTATGTCCCATTTATCCTTATCGCATTGTTTGTGATAAAACATATGGGACAATTTGACATACATTATATATACAATATAATATGCATGTCATATAGGTCATATTTTTATTAAAGTAAACTGAGAAATGTAAGAAAGTAAGTGTGAACAAAAATAATATATGAAAGAAACTAGAAAAAATTGAAATGCAAAAACCGTAATAAAAAAACCATTTGTCGTCACTTGTATATATATATATATACCTAGAATCATGAAACGAATACCAAAAAAACGGTATTGTGAAAATTGGAGCAGGGAATTTGAAATATGTACCACGATAAAAATATGAACAGAACACAGAACAAACTACGGAAATAGAATGTCTGTATCTGTCTGTTCATGGCCACCTCGGTGTGGAAATGCCGGAAAGGAAGAAAAGAAGGACATTAAAAAAGCAAACCTGGTTAGAAATATGAAATAATAAATTTATTCCATACGCAAAGATAATTCTCAGAAATATACATACTGATTAAAAAAATGAGAGTAGGTAGCCAGGTTACGAAAAATAGAAAGTAGTCGTTAAAAATATGTTGAGAAAGATAGTATGTGAATGTGTTATTGTGAATATATAATGATAAAAAGAAGACTGTTTGTAGAAAGAAGAAATGCGAGAAGACCAAATTTCCGCATTTTGGTCAAACCGTAAACTTCCCTACCAAAGTACGAATACTTCTGGATGTCCGAAATTGTTATGTCTTCGGCAAGGCTGCCCAGGGCCCCAACAAAAATTGGTACTTTGACTGAAAATGTTGAAGAGAGTTCTAAAAATGAAAAGAAGGAAGAGATACGGAAGGAGGAGATAAGAGTTTACAAAACGGCACACTCTGGAAATGGTACTGTTTACAAACTGACTTGAACGGTCCATTGCGAGAGAATTTAAAATAAATTTGAAAGGGCACCAAGTTGGTACCTTTTTTCTATTATTGTTGAAAAAATTAATCAAAATTTTGATAGGACCTTGTAAAGACAATCAATACGACCATTTGAAGAAAATTAATACGTAATATGTCTTAATTTTCTTCAAATGGTCCTAAATGTATTTCAAATTATTATTATTTTGAATCTAAGGCATCTGGAATTCCATGAAAGACATGAGTATGAAACAAAAATAGGTACCTTTTACTCTCGAATATAATTTTACATGTAATGCACATGTCACGGTGGAATGTAGTATGTAATTTTTGAAATTTGATAAAACCGTTCATACATAATGTAGTTATGATATGTAGTGATATACTGGAATAAAACATAAATCCGTAACCAGTAACAAATAGACTCGGGAGATCAACGGTACTTTTCATTTAGCACTGTCAGTCTTAATTTTGGTATCATTTTTCTTGAAGTACTATCAATAGCAGGAGAATGGATCAGTCATCAACTATTCAATCACGCAATGGTAACGGTTCTGCAAAAAAAGAACAGGTCCGGGAATTTTGACGTGGTTTAATAAGGTAGGGGGTCAAGAACGCTCACAAAAGTCTGGAATGGATCATTTGAACGAGATAACATACTTTTCGTGCCCACTCAGAGATTCAATTCAGAATAACATCATTGAGAGACGAAAGAAACTGCCACGACACAATCTCCAATATTTCCATGCTTCACACACTTCCACAACTATCTACTAATTCGTTCAACGCAACAAGTAATTCACGAAACCAATCTCAACTACAATTTCAACCACATATTCAACATGGCAAGTTCATCTAGATGTACAAAGGGAGGACCAGATGTGGAACGCATTGGGAAGTCAAAACAAGAACGGAAATTCACAACGAACCTCATCTTAAACAGCTTACAATTCTTTTCAACTGAGTAATATCTATCAACTATAAGAGATACCGAGTAATCTGGGTTCATTCATATAGTAGATGAGTAGATGCTGGTTCAGTTCTATAAAACCAGTAAACCCCATTAGGCTATAACAAATATGGTGGGTCTCATGGAAAGGTTGGTGAACAAGGTACGGAATTCAAGCAACTCGAAAAGGAACCAGCTTACAGATCGAGGAAAACCAGCATTTATTGGCTTCAGTTTACTAGAAATAGCAAGCTTGATAAATCATCAATTATGTATTTGTGGTTCACATTTCTGGTATCACAGATGGTTGCACGACAGTGATGTTCGAACAGAAGCTCATTAAAAATATTGTATTCACAACCTTCTTCATTGGTTCGTCTGACATACACCATATGTGGTAGTAATACAAAGAAGGTCTCAATAAATGCACCCATACAACATTTCTGTACCAACTGTTCACGAGTGCCTACTATACTACCCCTTAGTGACAATTCTCAGCTCAGCGACGCTTGAGGTGAAGAGCCCATTGTCGACTGTTTACGTTCAAGGAATTTTTATTGGAGTGGTATGTAAGTATGTGCATAATAAGTGGTCTTCCTTTGCAACGGAATGTGGTAATAAACTTGTATCTGGCATGTTAGCGCCATACTTATTATATGACGCCCAATTTTCCACTTTTAGAGTCATCGAAAAATGGTCAGATGGTTATACACCAATTAAGAAACGAAAACATTTCAACAAATCTGATCAAACTACATCATACCCGGACAATTTTGATCCAATTGCAATTGGTCGTTTGGACACAGAAGATGGTTCGTATCCTTTAGCTGCCGCACTGATGTTTAGTAAACTACAGGCAATTGTGAGATGAATAGAGTTCTACTCCACAATCAATAAAACGAAAGATCCAATTGATTTATCTTTGATGAACAACTTAGAACTTTTATCAAGAGGAATGCCATATGTTTTTTCTGCACTGACAGATGCGGGAACAAGAACACTGAGAATCACGAAACCTATCATCCCTTCAACGGCTACTGTAGCCGTTGAAGGGATGAACCGGTGTGACACCTGTTATTAATCTAATCACACAGGTTGTCTCAACACGCTCGTCGACGAACCCAAGAGATGCTTCACCGTCAGGCTCCTTCACCCACGAAAGATCAGCAAGTTCTACAAAGATTGGTTGTGCAATGAAGAAGAATAAATGGACTGGATTAGTCCCGATACCACATCAGAATTTTGGTACACAACGTCGGCAGACAAGCGTTTCAGATAGCAACGACAAATATATGGGAGTACTGGCCAAGAGGGAGGATGTATTTTTCCAAAAAGAGTTGCAGCAACATCAAAATCTTTCGAGCATGCAGCTGAAGATGCCATGAAAGTTTTGAAACAGGAAATGATGAAAGACTTTACGTGTCTAGAATTCAGCCTCAAAACTTTTAGGAGGACAGCGAAGAATGTCACTGGTGAAAATTTGGACAAAAAAGTTGACTTTCTCCTCACGGATCCACCCTACAATACTAAAAGTGATCAAAATTGCTAAAACTCAAGTAACTACAAGTGGACAGAGGATAATATGTCTCGTCTGGATGAAAAAGGTGGTAAATGAATCATTTTTCGAAGATACGGTCATATATTCTGTTCGAACATGCAATTCAGAGATTGAGTTGATATTCCGATTGAACAGAAAATAATTATACTGGCCGAAGATCTTGCCGAAGATGATAATGTTAAGATGCTCTAGAATGCGTTTACAGTGGAAAGGAACGCACTCAACTACAAAAAGGTCTTGGGGTATATAACAAAACCCACCATATCAACGCCTCAGACATCTTTCCGCTAATAAAATTGCAGTGCATTTCGGGGAAATTGATTTCCAAGTAACCGTGCTAAATAATTGGATAATTACATGCAGGTTCCTCATGTGAATTCTGTATATCCTGGTACTTTAAATTTTTCCACAAACATACCACGACTTCCTCAGTATGAGCCGATGGCCTATCCAAAGTTGGTATAGAACCGGTTCCTGGACAACGGAAAATACTTCGTCCAGAACAGAATTCAACAGAATGGTTGATGGAAATCATATAGAATTTCTGTCCGCCAGGACGTGCTGTGACCGATACATGCGTTGGTATTTTCTTAACAGAAAGGGCATGTATGATTTTTTCGCAACACAGGAAATTTATTGGTACGGAGATTGATCCAGTCTTTCTTCATACAGCGCTTCCACAACTTGTCGAAACATATGCAATATAATGTTTAAACCCTGGTTCTGATATAACTGGTACTGCGAAAGCTATAGATGGGGCGAATTCCCTGATCACGGAATTTTATTCAATCAACGTCAGAATGTTGGACACATTGAAAGTTCCTCTTGTTTTTCACAACATTCAGACATTTTCACTTGTGGTATATCAAGTTTTGTCAGAGGTCCACACGGACAAAACTGTTTTTAAACTTACCAAATTTTCAATGTTCAACTGGTCACGTACATGAAGAGAAAAGATGAACGCTGTGGACATTCAAAATCTTGAAATAGCTCAATGTTTGAGATTAGATGCTTCCGTAATGCCATCAGAAATCAACCATGCGGATGCTGGAATTGGTCTGATCATGAACCGTCCGGTAGACGCCGGTCAAATTATTGGTTTTTCCTATAGTAAAATGGTTTAAAAATAAATGTACGACATCAGCAGTAAAACGAAGATGTATCAGAAAGGAATTATGGGAGTTGCCATAGAAGTGTTTAGTAAATGGACTCTGTAATCAAAATACAAGTTCTTCGACAAAAATGGTAAGAAAAGTACGCGCTGGCTTTGTAACGCATAATGGTGTACAATGAAGTACATATATGATCCACGTTAACGTGATGGAGATGGGTCCAAAAATGGTGAAAGAAGTGCCAATAATAGCAGAATAGGCAATGTACGTTTTATCGAAGATGAGCGTGCAACATCCAACCAAGATTACGGGGCTTTTAATAACTTGAAAATAGGAACTACTATGCTCATTCCTGTAGGTGATAAAATTTTAGTACCTTATGGAAGGTATTACTCTTGTCCTAGTCCGTACCCAGATCAATCTCTAGATTCAGATTCGGAATAGCGACAATGTTTATTTTCTCCATTTATAATTTGAATCACTTCGTTAAACATTTGATAATGAATCCAGTCTTGCATCAGGCATCGTTTCCTTCCGTATATAAATATTACTACAATTTAAATGTAAAAACTTGAAGAATTCAAATTTTACACAGTATATATATAGTAACATATATATATAGTAACACTTCTACATGTAATACTAGAACACAACATTCTCACTATTTGTTGTTTTTACTACATATATATGCTAGCTTCACATACTATGTGGAGCTGGTATATACATGTAGTACATTACAATTGACTGTATTTTCGGAGAAGGTAAATAAATTAAACAAATCGCACAGATGATAGAGATAACAGGGAACTTGAGTTATAAATATTATACAATTCTGTTTTGTATAAAGTGATTAGAACTGGTTGCATTTGATAAACTGAATCACGAAAGAATTTTAGAATCAGTGATGATTGTGATAGTAATATGAATTTAACATAAATTCATGACTACAGTGATGAATTTTAAAATATTAAATCATTTTAGCGTAATATTGTATAATTTTGAGGTACTACATAATGTTACTAGATTAGTCTCACCTTCTACCGGTGTAATGGAAATATATTAGTGTCGATGTATTCCATAATTCCATCTGAAATTAAAAATATATATTTGTATTATCCAAAAAACACCAACGAGAGAATGTTTGGAATATTTGGGAAATGTTTAATTTGGATTCCCCAAAAAACATTTCAAAGTTTCAAAACTGAAAT
>JAULBU010046573.1:0-13579 GCA_032358235.1 Odonthalia washingtoniensis | reverse complement strand
GGCGAGCTGTCACCCACGGCATCCTTCTCCTTTTCCTTCTCAACCGTGGGCGACTCAACGACAATCACTGCATTCCCCTTGTCCTTGTTCACCGTGTCATTGTGATTGTCATCATCCTTGTCCTCTTTGTTGTTCTCCGTCTCTTTCTCAACCGTGCGCGAATCCACTACGTTGCATACCTCAACACTCGTTGCACAGTCTGCGACAGTAGCCGTAGTAGCAGTCGTAGGAACAGAATTAGCAGAAGAAGAAGAAAGAATATTGGCGGTAGCAGTAGGTGCGGTTGCGGTGGAAGCGGTAGCGGGCTTTGACGACTTGGGCTTGGCTGAGTTGCGGGGAGAGCGTCGGTTCTTCTTTGACGCCATTGTGAAACGAAGTACGGATTGTTTGATTGATTGGGGTTGTTGGTTACGCGGCTTGCACAGTTGAACAACACAAGCTCATCGCTCGCGCTTTGTAGTATTATTATTATTATGGGAAGTAAAGTGGCGTCTCACTGACTCCACTGACACAGCTGAATGCACTGGACACTAGACAGAAGCAAGAGAGAGAGGGAGAGAGAGAATTTGTGCATTTAACACAACCCTAGCCGTATGTACAGTAGGGTTTTTGTGTTGCGCGCACTTACATACAGTCTGTATTGTTAGACGTAAATATTTTATGTATTTCGGGGCTGATTTTTAATTTTTCAGCCACAAACGTTCCGTTGGAAACAAAATTAATTGACGTCAACACCGGTACTGTACAGTTATTTGAACACGTGTCTACTTGCCCATTTTGCACCACCCATTGCTTTACACCACCGCCCGATGAATAACAATTATATTAGTTAACCGAGAATGTTTGTGGATTTATAAATTTTTTAAAACCCTTTTGTTTTTTTAACTATGATCTCAGGGTAGAACCCGCATCGCATTGCTGTTTTGGACACTGAATCATATCACTATTCGCATCATAATTGTCAAACGTATGGTGCTATAGTCATGAAATTTGGCGAAGACAATAAGAATGAACAGAGCTTTCGAATGGTACCTTTTCCATTTGGTTTTTTCAATTCGTTCTGGTCGAGCTTCTTCACACCATTTCCATATTTTGAAATACGTGTTGGACCGCTGCGGGTTCTGCCCTGAGATCATAGTTAAAATAAATATTATTTATATTTATATTATATATCCACTTTGTAGCTCTATATCATGTCGAGCACATGACTGTGATCATAAACGCCTGCATAATTCTTTTTACAGAGGAGCGGTCGCGCAATTTCAAAGCGATTCATCGTGTCAGTCTCCGCTTATGGAATTCGGGGGGTTTGATCTGATCAATACCCTGATGAGGAGAAGAGAGACCCCAAGTTTACTCGGTAAGCGGCCGGGCAATTAGTTGTGTACTAAGTGGCCAGCGGTGAAAAGAAAGGCACTGTAAACTGTAATTTTGCGCCGTATGGAACAGATACATCGAGAGTCGAGATCAATAACCAGCATCGTGGCTTAACGGTCGGGAGACCCTTTGCTAGACGGGTGGTTGCCAGTTCAAACCCCGGCGGGTGCACCTAGGAACGGGGCCCGTGTCATGCTGGGTAGAGCCCGGTATCGCCCTTGTGGCAATGCCGGCTTTTTGTTATGCGACATGTTGCGCTTTTTGATTGGCTCATGTGATACCACGTGGCACTGTTCATACCCGCGGGCAACAGTGCACAGCTGGCCTTGAAATTACACCGCTGCTTGGAGGGAGCAAGTACGATGTTGAGATTACACCGACCCGATCCCATATGTTTATGAAGCAAACGTGCGGTGGAAGTGATGCCTTTTTTTTTTGTGGAAGGAACATCTAGCTGATATCGAAGAACTCGGAGTAAGCAAATGAAGTGAAATGATGTTGTTGTCGATCACATATGAATGAGAAGAAGACGTGATTTATCACGACAAAAAAAAGTTCGATTAATTTAATGTCCCGTTTTTAACTTTAATCTTCACCATCCTCTTCTTGTTAGTTCTCCTGAAATGTCTCATCCAATATAAGCACCGGAAGAAGAGGGACTTGATATGTTTGATAGTACATGGTTTTGAACATTACTATTAGGATCGATTTGAAATACATGTGACCCACCGACTGCACGTGATACCTTAGCAGTTTTAATAAGCATCGGTGTAAATGGAAATGGAACTAGAAATGGCCGTACTTGCTGTACACTACGATATAAACAATGTTGTTGTACATGACCATTTTCAAATTATTTCCTTGCATTTGTTCAATAGACAAGCTATGATCCGACAGTCATCATTAAAATGTTGCATGTGTTGAACATTGAAGCATTATTACTGGGCTATGGTGTCAATGCTAGATGACACGTTCAGCATCTACATTATTTTTCATCGAATATACCATAATTGAGATGGACGTTTCCAGCTTAGTCATTGCATCAGAGTAGTGCTTGTGATGAATCTGAACACTTTTTGCCTTATGTCTGGACTTCGTACAATTCAGCGGACGTGAATTGTTCTCACGTGAATTTTTCCAGCTATCATTACTGGGTATGTAGTTAACATCCTGTTTACAGAAGTAAGGATATAACCACTTGTGGAACATGACTGATAGCTGTTGGCGACGACGAGATTCGACAAAGACACCGTGTCTTCGTGAAGAACGTGAATTCAATACAAGTCAGGCTGTAAAAAGTCGTAACTGTAGCAGGGAATTTGGATTAACAGCTGTTTCCTTAACGGGGGATTTAATAATAAACTTACTTCATTTTTTTTGTTTCATATGTCTTATCTCATTTTTATATTGTATGAGCAATTTACTAATCTGTGCTCAGTTACTGAACTGCTTCCACAGTTCTATCACGCTGGTATGAGGATGAATAAGCAAAGATCGAGAGACGGAAGTAGTTCATGAGGAAAAGCGCACGGATCAAAAGAAGGACCACGTAAATCGAATTTTCCCAAGGAAAAAACTCTAAGCACAGCCCATATTCGGACAACGGCCTCACCAGTAACGAAATTTCCACTCTAACCACCCAAGAACAGGGTAATTATTCAAAAAGCGACAAGTTTTGCATTGCACCAAATTATCCAATTTTCCATACGACCTCAGTGTCAGTACCAAATAAATCAATTGATTCGACAACAGATGAAAGCAAGAACAATGGAGAGACAAGGGAAGTACCCTATACCAACAACGTTTACGACCCAGATCACCCACCGACTACGGAATATGATATGGAGAGAGAGAGAGAAGTGCATGATAAAAATTCCTGAGATGGATGATGAAATGTGCGCAACGTACTCCGAAATTGGTTTATAATGAGACATACTGTAGATAGAGTTCATATCCACATTTAGGTCCAAAACTACTAAACTATGAGACGTATCCTTGGTTACAAAGCGGGCCGACTTGATGAGGCAGAGACATTTGCACGTAGAGAGGTATAGATAGAGGAAGGCGAGTAGACAAAAACCAATAATGGATTGAAAAGTTATACATTGAAGTCTATTTGGACATTAGATACGTCAAAAATCATGTTGCTGCAAGTCTGACGAACCCCATACCGACACATCAGGTCACACCAAAACCGGATGAAGGCGACAAACGAAATGGCCACTTTATCGACCTTGCCACCTCACTGCTGCCGAAACTGAAGAACAAATCACAAATCGAACGGTTTCACCATCTCTCTCCTCGCTGTCACCTTCTTAACACAAGGAACCCCTCTTCTTACCATATCACGCGTGACATATCAAATCCTCCTTTACCCCTTCCACCTTTCCCTGAGAGCCTAAATTTCTCTGTTGTCGCCATTAATACTGTAAACTTGTTTTTTAAATGTAAGTGTAGAGTTCTCTCCATCTCGCTGAGTCTATACCGGACGAGTTACAGGACGTGATGGAGTTGTAACAGTGTTGCTTAATGACTGTCACGATAGATGCTGAAGTTGCGATCGAGGGCACTAATTATCGCAGTCGTTACTGGAAATTGATGCCTCGTGTCAAATCAGGGTTTCCCCTTTTTGTATGCATGGGTAGGGAAAATGTTTGGCATTGTTGCCAGATCCTGTGACGAAGGACTTTAGATTTTGGTAAATGTAATGGGTGATCCTTTTGTCTTTATTATGCCACTAGTTCGTGGTCGTTGGATATCTATAGTAATGTTGATGTGTCAAACCGGATGGTACCGTAGCGTACACGGGTTATCCTTCCTCTCTTGATCCGTTTCTATCAACACGTGTGATATTCTAATCTAATGTTGGATTAGGTAATAATGTTATTATGTGTCTCCCTGATGTACGCGTGGCCTATACTGTAACTTATGACCATCTGGTAATTTGTGTTTAACGTTTTCTTGTTTAATATCCTAATGTAATCAACCCTTATCGTTATTCGTTATCCATATTGGCACATGGTATCGTCTGTCTCACATCATCTAATCTATGATCTGGAACCCGTGATTCACTTGCCTTGATGACATTCAACTCGCGAAGTAATCAAGATCAAGACTCCAACGCTTTCTGTTTGTGAGTTGAAGCCATCGCCCACCGTAAACCGGTTCTGTCATACTTGTTAGTTGTCATCATTGGTAGGAATGGATTCGTCGATGTGAATATGGGTTTAGTTAAAGTGTCTGCGGGGTTTTTGGTTCCAGGTATCCAATTGATACGGGCTAGTTCACCAAGTCCGTAACTTTTCTTGGGAGCGAAGATGTAAAGTCGGAGCAGTTTTGTAGATGTGCTGCTGTCCTTGACCAGAACATTAAATAACGTCTTAGAATCTACATATGCCCAACATACACCTGTTCTTCCAGTATTTACGATGTAAGATCCCTGAGAATGAAAGAATGGTCTAACGCTAAGACCATTGCGTGCTATTCTGCCGCGAGCACAGACCTTGTAACAATTTTGCACCGATTGCTGGAATAATGCACAATGTTTGCAGTTCCACCGTCACCAATTAATAAGTTGAAATAACCAAGTTGGATTTTATAATCCCGTGTATTACCGAATGCATCGTCCGAGAATACTACCATTTTAATTGATGCTAAGGCCATCTTCTCATAATTCAATCCGATATTCCTCATATCGTGCACGCCGATAATCGACTTGCCTAGGTCTTTAATTTCTTGAGTTGTAGTAGGATCCTTCCGCGAAGCCATCAATTGAATGGATGCACAGATATCGGGGCGGGAATATACACAAATTTATTGTGCTAAAGCACGCACGCTTGGGAACTACTACTGGATCGTGATGTATTGGATGCTGTCGATCTTTTCTGTTTGTGTCATTTGTATGGTTTGGGTTTTATTATGACTGATGGTGATGCCATTGAATATCAGTTACTTCTTATCCACAAAACCGCGTGGATTTGCTTTAAATGTTTTGGAGGCCGCTTCCTCTGCCTGTAAACGCTCTTCCGCTCTGAAAGCCAAAGAGTCGTCCACTTGTAAGCATACCATAAACTGTAACAAAACCATCTTGTCGTTATATCAATACATCGGGCTCGGACTTAATCCGAGCCATTCCCAATTACCTGATATGATGATCCAAATATGACAGGTACCAATGAAGACAACTTCCGAGGATTCCATGTAAAGGCTTAGTTACTTGAAGAATCATATTGCCAGGCAGTCCCATTTTCCTTTGTATCTAGGTAAATACCTGAAGTTCCAGGGATCTATGGCTCTGAACTTACGCTTGGGTGGGTGGGATTTCTGTAAAATATCTTTCCGGATGGTATCGATACGGCTAAGGCTAATGAAAAGCCCAGGGAGAATCTTTGTACTGTTGGTACTTTTGTTGATATTGTGGTTGAACCATCATGGTAGTAGTTCTGTGCTATTAAACGACTTTTCTGCATAATAATTTGTCAGCCCGTTTCAGTTCATCAATAATTCGGGATCCAAAGATATGAATGAATTTTGGAACCTTGTGTCTTGATACCACTTAGAACGTTCTATTATCAATGAGGCCGTTTAGCTCATCCTCACTCGATTGCACGAAGTTTTGTCCTTCAGTTTTGTGGTAGTATAAGCCTCGTATAGCCTATTCGATCTGTATGGTCTAATTTAGAATTGAAGCATGGCTAGACTGCAGTAGATCTGAAGATGAGCCTATGTCGTGGCGTTTGTACTATGACTCTATTCCCGTCATAGAGATGAAATTGTCGAAACTCTCCCACGTTTTTGGAACTTGTCCTCCATATTCAAACAGGTGAGTCGACGGGGAGTTTCCTTAGTTCAACCGACTTCTCTAACGCCCGGGATCGAAGCTGTGATTGAATCCAAAAGCGATTCGTCTTCTATCATAATCCTTCTCCACTTATTGCATCGAATGGAAATGGCATATGTTCGTTGGAGTTGTGTGTCTGGTGGTGTCATTAGAGCTGATATAGGTATTGCAAAATTTACCAACAACATGGCACATAGGCCTGTAGATGGGTAAGAAAAGACCAAGCCCTGATAGACTTTTTATACAGAGACATTTATACCGATTGCCATCAAATAGCATAACCACCATCTACCTCGATGCGTAAACCGAAGGAGGAGAAGAAATCATCATTTTTCAATGGGACAGGATGATACTTCCAACATTCAAGCTGGACATACCGTCGAAAAAATTCAAAGAGACCAAGAATTTGGAAGGAACACAGGCGATGGGTCATGGATGATGGAGTAGACAGTTCAAACAAAGGAGACGACGACGAAAAGTTTCGGAGAGGACGATACCCGAGAGACCCGGACCCGAACCCATACAGACCAGATTATGAAAATAAGAGGTAAGGGGAGAAAAAAGGGGACTGGTTGTAAATGGGTCTATCAGAGAGTTCATAGAAAAATCCACGTTCGCAGGAAGTCGGGATGAGGACCTTGATAAATCTATAAGAATCTACGACACCTTGTTCAAAATCTGTGAAATTACCCCTGAAGAACGACTAAAATCATTCTCCATAATGCTGACCGGCGATGCGTTGCATTTCTACGCTAATGCTGCTTCTAATAGCAGTTATTAAGAAGAGGACATGATGACATTAAGAAAATGGTACAATAGACACGATAAAAAATTCCGCATCCTCACCAAATGGGAATATTTGCTATGTGACTGACGGAATCCATGTCGGAAGAACCCTCGGGGTCCGAAGTTGTCGAAGTATACTCAGCAGTGAATCGTACCGTAGCCCACTGTTGTACAATAAACGTTGTGGTCAGTACAGTACAGATAGAGTGTCGGGCTGTGCACGTGTCTACTTGTACTGTGATCGATGACGAGAAGTTGATGTACTGGAACCGCGGTGGATACTGTTTGGAAGAATCAATTTAGAGAGGTACGGTGTGTTGCAAATTTAATGGGAGTTTGGAGATGAGTTCTACTGTAGAATAGTGTTATGAAGTTAGCGAGGAAAAGTTCGGACGGCTAGACCAAGTGGTACGAAGTAGGATGAGGACGGGGAAAAGTGATGGGGGAATACCAATGAGCTAAAGCGAGGACAATGACGAGCTAACCGACTACAGAAGCGAGTCACAGATGGAGACTAGCGCGAGGTTTGCAACTATACAAACCGGGTTGACTTAACAGTTGTTGATGCGACTACACATCTAAGGTAACGATCGAAACTATTAGTTTAATATTAGTAGAATAGTAAGTGTGAGAGAGAGAAGAGGGGAGAATAAAGGAATGGTGCTGATGGTATTTCTTATACAGGTAAGAAATACCAAAAGTGGATACAAGAGACATAAGATGTAGGCCACATTGTACTGTATATAATTCCATATAGTGCCGATGCTATATGAGGGAAGCGTATACCAGAAGATACCTGTCATATAGTTTACGTCCCAAATAGTGTGGATGATGGTTTCATACTAGATGATCTGATGTTTATTGAAACAGAAGTGACCTTGTTCCGAAAGCATGTCTCAAAACTGGTCTCTTTGAAAAACCAGCTGGGTACTACCCACTATACGGACCATTTATTGAGAGAAAGGCTGTTAATTGCGGTAAACATCCCATCAATCCAGACAACACTTCGCGACCCTATGCCAAAGGTCATCCAGAAAGCTGTAAAAAGAATAGACAATCAACTAAGCTACAAACTTCGGACGGCTGGCACCAACTCCGCATAAATATGGGAAAACAATGACGAGGCTATGTATTTGCTTGGTGAATATTATGGAGGTAAAGAAAGACGGGAAAAGGATGAAGATATGGTCGAACAGACAATGATTACCCAGATCCCACAGGAACGGCGGAGATATACCGAAACTGTTAAGCCCGAGTAGATGAGGGGCGTGAAGAGCTGTATAGTCTGTAGAGCTGACCACAAAGCGAACAACAGCCGCAAGAAAGAGGAAGTAATGGCCACCGTTAATAAATTAAGATCGAACCACCCGAAAGCATTGTTGAAAATAGAAGACCTCACGGCAGTGGTCAACAAGGTAGATATGAATTCAAAAGATGACAGAGATATAGAAGACGACGTAAGAATCGGTCCTGGATGAAGAAGAAGATGATTCAGGGCCATTGTATAAGTTTTTATTTTTCAGTCAAGAGTCAAATCAAAAAGTGCCTTTAATATAGTAGTCGTGTGAGGGCGCCAAATAGAAAGCAATAAAAACATGTTTTTCTTGATTTGATTTCGGATTGCTCAAATTGCATTATTAATTTACATCAATAATCCAATTTGACTAAATCAGAAAATACTGTTGGTGGGTATTTGAAAAGTAAAGGTAAAACTAACCACTTCGGGTGAGACACCACTTTCACAGAATCAAACGGTTGCTTTTCGGAAAGAAGAAAACACATTTTACACTTCCAAACAACTCTCCATTAGCTCTTCGTAAGGAAGAAACACGACAAGCACAAAAACCGTTCTCGTTCAATCGTTAGCTCCTAAACAAATCAAACAATCAAGAACCCACTACTACCGATCTGCAACTAATTCAACGAGATGAAGTGGATACATCATTCAAACCGTTTGCCAAACAACCACCAATTCAGGATGAAGAAGTGCATATTTTACTATATCTGGGAACTCTTAATACCGGCATACTGATCCCGGATTCGAGTGAGTCATCGCCTCTCAACAATATAGTCATTCCAGATGGTGGTTTACTCTTCCGTTCAAGGTGCAGGGGTCTACTAGTGCTCTTCTAAGGTCAAGTTATTCAAGATGGTGCGTCAGGCAGGTAAGGTTCCAATCAACCACTGATTCAGGAATACAGCATAGGGGCTTCATTACCTTGAGTATATAACAGGGTGGGAGATAAAGTTCGATATATGCTCGTATATACACATCAAGTTCTAAGTTAGAGCTAGACTGTACGTAGGATGGTGTCACATCTCTTGTGTGGGACCTTAGAGCAGGTATGGAGGCGGTGATCGAAAGTGCGGTGCGTTGTGAGAATCCTTGCACCGTCGGTGCCTTCGTTGCGATATATGATGCCTCAAAGTCTGAATAATTCTGGGCTATCAGTCGATTTTTATTCTTAATCCAGTTACCAATCTTCTTTAATTCATCCACAAACACTGGAATTACCGTTAATCTTGCTTATTCATTCCACAGCATCATTGTCATCGCAGATTTTCATTTCTTTCTGAACTTTTTCTTTTTCTTGCAATCAAGGTACAATCATTTTATCAGACCAGCAATTAATTTCATTTTACATAATTCCATTTCCAATTGGTCCTCTACCTCTCCATTTACTTGTAAAGTACACAACTCGCGACTATATGGGTTGTATGTCTGTGTTTAAATTATGTATGAAGTCTCATATGGTTGTAATCATGTATTTCGAAGCATCATGGGTGTAATATTGTCAAGGTATGCCTACTTGGCTACCATTGCTACTGTAATGAAGTTCAGTTATAGTATCTCGGTACAGATCTCAATATGGTAGAAATATTGAAAGCTGTTATAAACATTGGTGATAAGAATGTCAAACATTGCAGTTTGGCTGAAATTAAGACAAAACTATCAGCATGGGCGTAATTTAGTTGAAACTGAAACCAATATGGCTGTAATTTATGTCAGGGAAGAAATCTCGTCGTAATTATGGGCCATAGTTCCGAACTGGGTGTAATCAGATTCCGAGAAACAATTGAAGATCGTTGTAATCCATAATCCTTATTTTAATAGCCTATTAATTAAAGTTAATTTCTAAAAACCACAATTGAAGATAACTAAATCCTTCATCAAATCAATCAAAATTAAATAATATGACCGTTCTTCCAAATTTATAACTACTATCTTCTTCCTCAATGAATTTCTCCAAATAGAAGTGAATTTTTAAAGCCACCTGAATAATAATATTATGGATAGTATTATTATTATCCAAGTATGAATAGTATCATTATCGTCGTAGTACTATGTGACAACGCTTTCATATTATGCAAGGGTTGTCACACGGTTTCGAGGGAAAATACTGTGAAGAATTTTTGAATTTTAATATTTTCAGCTCAAAATTCACGGTAGAGCGGGTAGTCCGATTTCCACCCAAACCTAACTTCTGCCACAGGCGTCCGTTTCCAAAAATGTTACAATGAAAATGATCGTTGGGACACGCTATGGTGGGTTTAAGATGTTGTTTGCCTGTGTAGAATACGGTGAGGAAGGGAAGAGTGCAATTGAGAAAAGAAGCTGGCTTTTCATGCACCCTTATCTATATTCTGAAATTGTGACTTTTGCGATAAAATGTTCCTTATTACAATTTTGGAGTGATCTCAGCCAATGAAAAACATATCTGTGTCACTACAGTACTGGGTGACTCAGATTTGGTAGCCTTCAAAATGTGTTATTGGGAACTGAATGATGTGTGCACTGCTGGATGCACCGTTGAAGCCTGCTATTGATGAAATACATGAATAAGTATATGATAAATGTCAGGTAATATTGAAACAGTCAGTTACAATAAATGTAACGAAATGCAGTGCGAGGGGTAACGGATTATTAAAATTCCACGTAATTGCCGCCTTTCATGAGATGAACGGCCGGATGGGATGAGACTACTCCTGTATCTGATGGAAGTGGTCGCACGAAAAAGCTATTTATTAAAAATGAAGAGAGTCGTAATGGACGTGATTTATCAAACTTTATTGTGATGGGAATGCGTGTATTTGGAATGTAAATATGTCATGGGCATTTAATGCTGCCGAGATAATATGAATCGTGAATGAAATGGCTTGAGGTGCAGGGTTAATGTTTCAGAGTATTATTTCTGAAGAAGTCTCTCTATGTGTTGAGGAAAACGGTGTGTAACAAAAGCAAGGTAGAGGGAGTCAATAATTGGACTGTCATTCTTTGAAACATATTTGTAACTCCTCATTTCAGTACTTTTGAAATTTCTCAAACGTGACGGAAGGTAAGAGGTTGCAGTTTTTTGTGGAAGATGTATACGGGATTACGTAATAATGTGACATATAGACATATCTCTTCAAAGAGTTTAGTGATAGCGGACATGAAAGAAGTTTGTTTCAAACCACACATTTGTATTAGTTACACACTTATATCCGATAATAATTTAACTGCCGTCATGTAGTCCAAATAAGCTTTTCCGTTACCTTAATGATTGGTAAAACTTTATGTTGTATAATTAAAAATTCGATATTTATTTGCAAAATGCCAACTTTGGAAGTGCGCTGTGACACACCCGATGATGATGAAGAAAAACGAAGCATGTTTAGATGAAGTAACTGGGGGAGCGTGAATTATTACTTTATACAGTGTTTAAAATGCATGAATAAAACGTCATTTCCTGCGGCTTTTGCCGTACAATATAGACGAAGCTGTAAGAGATGACGGAGAGAAGGGAGGATGCTATGGTGCATGTACTACAGGACTGTGCTCGGGCGTGCTGTGAAATGGTGCTACCAAGTGATATAGGTAATAGGTTATCGATATGATTGATTTGTCGATAGGTATAAGATTGAGGAGCATTTTTTATGTTGACAACAACACATCTCGACCCACTCCCTGTTCCAATTATATCTTTCTGCACTGAACCATCAATACTACCACCACCACCATTTTATTTCTTAATTTCTCGAACCACATTTCCTACTACACCAGGAACTTTATCTTCACCTTTACTCCTTTCTACTGGAAGATATTCACCTAATTTAAATTCCAGATTTTTCGAAGACCATCATCTGATTTATCACTAAAATCATCCTGGTGTCCCTTTTAACGACGTCACCATGTACTATCCCGCTATAATCCTCTAAAACACATTTCATATTTATTAATTTTTCATTTACGTCTCCATTTACTTCGACCAGTCTTCGTCACACCACTTTTCCATATTCAATACCCCTTTTCGGCCACTTGTAATATCTTTATTCTCCACGATGTTGAATTTTTGGTTATGCAGGCCTGTTATTGCGAAACTGACGACTTTTTAGATTGTAAAATTTATCGCAATATTCCAGAGTGCCCCGTCGTTATCCACGACAGTTTCAATACCCCTTTCTCACATCACCTCTCTCATTTCAGTTGTCAGTATTCCAATGACAACATCAGATTGGATTCGTATCCATACCGGCAATTGAATCTCACTAAATAATTAAAAAACATTACACATTTCACTACATAAAGTATTCCCACTGCTCAGTCTGCACTTTCTATAATGTTATTTACTGATCTCCCCGACAACAAAAGTACATTTTTAATTGCACGGTACGAATATCAACTCTGTGCGGTTTTACAATCCAAAAGCCATGCACCAGTTTGGGACTAAAACAATGTATGTAACTCACAATATGAGCTAAATATTAAAATAAAGACTTTATACCTCGCACTGACATTGTGGTTTTTTGAATAGCTGAAATTTCTGTAATCTATATGGGTATTACAACCATATCGAATTCTGTTTTTGATGCAGAATTTTGGTTATTGACACACATGTATATTTTGGGAAAATTAATTACAGTCAAAATAAAGTGCTTCAAATTATTTCAACCAGCTTAAAATACGTGTTTTGCTTACAACAATACTATTTTGTGGCCGCAGTATTACACCTGGTTTGAAATGTTGCACGGGATGTCCACCATGCCATGGTTTATGCCATAATTTCATCCGTATATCTTTTCTCCCGTGAAAGTTCTACTGTACTGGTAATTGATGAGAACATTGCTACCAATGGACATATCTGATATTTCTGACAACCTTCTTGCTTTATAAAACACAATATTAATCCATCTGGTACTTATTTCTGTAATTGTTGAAATATGGTGTTAAAACCCCAAGCTCAGCACTGTCCTATGCCGAAGGTGTACATGTTTCACTATACTGTATCCACGGCTGTTAACAAAAACTACTTATATTTATATTGAACTCAGCACCTCTAACAAGAGATGCCCTAAGGTTATCCCTAGTTAGGCGCTCAGTTCGAATATCTTAGTTTAGAACTGAGCACCTATTCACTCTCGATTAAACTAATTTTTTCGGATGTTTTTATTCGCGAGGTACAGAAAAGTGCTCAGTTCGCTGCTCAGTGTTTTCAAAAATGAGCAGCGAACTGAGCACCTCTTGGGAAATGGGCATGATGAATTATTTGAAACTATAATGGCAATTTTTAGCCAATGAAAATATTCGATTGTGGA
>JAULBU010046562.1:0-13581 GCA_032358235.1 Odonthalia washingtoniensis | reverse complement strand
TTTGTGGATGGAAGCCCAATAGAAAGTGAATTTAGCACCTTTGCAGATTACTTCTATGAAGGCTTAAATTTAGAGCTTTCTAATCCATGTCTTGCTTATTTAATCGAACAGCATTCCAAATTATACTCTGATCAATGGATGTTAGAGATAACAGAGGCAAAAGAGACATGGCTTCATCGAATTGCTAACCAAGGAAATGTGGAAATATTTCAATTAGTTTTAAAGCACTACCTAACAAAGCTTGGCATAGGTGGCATTGACACTGCTCAAGATTTATCCGAAAGATTTAGAATGGTTAATGGTCAAAATCTCCTTCATAGTGCTGCTGATTTAAGAGCTAAGTATTCCAGCAATGATCAAGAACGGCAGGCTAGATTTATCGCATATCTTATCAGCAATTTTTCAAGATTGAGTATCAATGATCGAGACGGACAAGGATGTACAATATTGCATCTCTTTGTAAATAGTGATTCTTTAACAAGCGAAACTCTTAAAGGCTTAAAAATACTATTTGATTTGGGGGTCGATCCTAATATTGCTACTCATCAAGATGGGAATACTCCCTTACATCAGATAGTTCAGCTCGGTCATTATTATGATGACGATGGAATTGCTAAATTTTTAATCATAAATGGTGCGGATATTTACAAAAAAAATGCCGATGGGGAGTCTCCTTATTCTCTTGTAGCAGTTAAAGCTCAGCAAAGAGAATGGGGACAAGAACACTGGCGAGATTTATTAAAGTTTATGCATCAGTACAGTACAGCTAATATATAGCTATTTTTTTAGATACAGTTTTTCTTTGGCATTTTGATGACCTTACTTTTATTGGGTAATCAAAATGCTGAATTTGTCATAAATAAAATATCTTAAACACTCGCGCTTGCTTCAAGCTTTGCTTAATTAAACTTTTTTTCTGCATAAAAAAGTATTTTAATAAAAGATTTTTTGTTAAAGATACATTTAAAAAAAAACGAAGTTATTTGTGTTTCATTACGTTTTATTTTTCTTAGCAATCGTTTTACTTGCCTATCTTTTATCAGCCATTATTTGGCCGGAGAAATTCTAACCAATGAAAGGAGTAGATTATCTTCAGCTAGTTCTTTTGCTGTTAATTATCATTTTAATAATGAAGCCTTTAGGGATCTATCTTGAAAAAGTGCTTACCTACAATGCTCCCACTTTTTTAGATTTTTTATTGAAGCCTATCGAGAATCTTCTCTATAAAGTCTGTCATATTGATGGAGAAGAGGAGCAGAGCTGGAAAGGGTATTTACTAGCTCTGTTAGGATTTAGCTTAGTTTCCTTAGTGGTAACGAGTGTTCTTTTAGCCTTTCAAGCGCATCTTCCTCTCAATCCTCAAAAGCTTTTAGCTCCTTCATGGAGTTTAAATCTCAATACCGCCTTTAGTTTCATGACGAGCACCGATTGGCAAAGTTATGGGGGAGAGAAGGCGATGTCTTACCTCTCTCAAATGATGGTTTTATCAGTGCAAAACTTTGTGGCAGCCAGTGTGGGCCTTTCTACAGCAGCGGCCGTTGTTAGAGGAATTGCAAGAAAGAAGAAATCGACACTGGGGAATTTCTGGGTTGATTTAGTGAGAATTAATTTATATCTGCTTTTGCCACTGTCTATTGTTGCAGCCGTGGTTTTTTTAGCTTGCGGTGTTCCTCAAAACTTTAGCCCTTATTTGCAAGCGAACACGCTCGAGGGAAATTTGCAGTGGATAGCTCAAGGTCCGGTGGCTTCTCAAGAAGCTATTAAGTTACTTGGGACCAATGGGGGTGGTTTTTTTAATGTCAACTCAGCACACCCTTATGAAAATCCAACCCCATTTTCAAATTTCTTTCAACTCATCCTTATTTTTCTTATTCCATCAGCCCAAATTTATTATTTTGGTAGGTCGATAAAAAATACCAAACACGCTTGGTATATTTTTTCAGCGCTTACTTTTCTATTGGTTTTAGGAGTATTGGTCTGCGCTCATTGTGAAACAATCGGAAATATGGAATGGTCTAAATATAATCTTTTTGGTGGCAATTGGGAGGGAAAAGAACAGCGCTTTGGGATTTTTGGTTCTGCGTTGTATGCCTGTATGACAACAGCGATTTCTTGTGGGGCGGTCAACTCCATGCATGACTCCTTTACCCCTCTTGGGGGTCTTGTGCCCATGTTGAATATGCAATTAAACGAGGTTATCATTGGGGGCGTTGGGGCCGGGCTATACAATATTATTTTATTTATTCTTTTATCTATTTTTATTGCAGGACTCATTATTGGTCGCACTCCAGAATATTTAGGGAAGAAGATAGAATCATTTGATATTAAAATGACAGTGCTTGCCATCTTGCCTTATGTGCTCATTGTCCATTTGTTTACTTCTCTTGGCTGTCGAAGTTCTTGGGGGATGGAGGGACTTGGAAACACAGGACCTCACGGTTTTAGTGAAATTTTATATGCATTTAGTTCAGCTACTGCCAATAATGGAAGTGCATTTGCCGGTTTATCCACTAATAGCGTTGGGTTTAATTTATCTTTAGCTATAGCCATGTTACTAGGCCGTTTTTTGGTGATTATTCCAGCGATTGCACTCGCAGGCTCAATGGTCAAAAAGAAACTTCATCCAAAAAGTGCCGCTAGTTTCCCCATTTCAAGCTTAGTTTTTATTTCTTTGCTCATTGGAATTATTTTCCTTTTGGGGGCATTGACTTTTTTCCCTGCTCTTACGATGGGACCCATTATTGAGCAATTCTATATGTTAAAAGGGGTGCTTTTTTCATGATTCATCATAGTTATTCAAAAGCTTTTTTATTCAAAGCATTTTGGAATTCTTTATATAAGCTAAACCCTTTTGCTCTCATTCATAATCCTGTTATTTTTATTACAGAAGTAGGAGCTTTTATCACGACCTTTGAGTGGATCTTTCTCTCTTTGGATCATAAAGCCTTTTATTCACAGGTAACTATATGGCTTTGGTTAACGGTGCTCTTTGCCAACTTTGCTGAAGCTATTGCTGAAGCTCGAAATCAAGCGCAAGCAGAATCTTTGCGAAGAGGGCGAGTGACTGCAAGAGCCCATGTCAAGCAACAAGATGGTTCCTTTTTAGAAATCAATGCAGATCAACTTAAAAAAGATGATCTTGTTTTGGTTAAAGAGGGAGAAGTTGTTCCTGGGGATGGAGAAATTATGGAAGGGCTTGCCTCAATTGATGAATCTTCAGTCACTGGAGAATCGGAGCCTGTCATTCGAGGAGCGGGTACAGATCGCAATTCGGTTACCTCTGGAACCAAAGTATTATCCGATCAAATTTTGATTAGAATTTCTTCAGAGCCAGGCAACACATTTTTAGATAAGATGATTAATCTCATTGAAAGTGCTAAAAGGAAAAAATCAGCAAATGAAATTGCTTTAACCATTTTACTTTCTGGTTTAGCTTTTGTTTTTTTAGTTGTCGTTGTTTCCATTGATATTTTTGCTAGCTACTTTAAAGTGCAATTTTCAGTCACCATGCTTGTTGCTTTGCTTGTTTGCTTAATCCCCACGACGATCGCTGGGCTTTTAAGCGCCATTGGGATTGCTGGTATCAATCGATTAATGCAAAAAAATGTCTTAGCCAGAAGTGGACAAGCTGTCGAAGCTGCTGGAGATGTCGATCTTATTTTAATTGATAAAACAGGAACTATTACTTTAGGAAATAGAAGAGCCTCAGAGGTTGCACCTCTAACTGCTGCAGGGCTTTCAGAATTTGTGAAAGCAGCTTATTTTTCTTCAATAGAAGATACGACTGATGAGGGGCGTAGTATTATTGAATTTTTGCAAGAGCATCATAAGAATCTGATCCCTCAAGATCATCCTAAAGTCAATTTTATCCCGTTTACAGCTCAAACAAGAATGAGTGGTGCAGACCTAGGTCAAGATCAGTATAGAAAAGGATCTTTAGATTCTATTGAGCGATGGATCGATGGGCCCATGCCTGGGAGTATTTTAGAGCAGGCTAAAATCTATGCTCAGCAGGGGGGAACTCCTTTAGTTGTTTGTACCAATAAAAAGGTCGTAGGGATTGTTTTATTAAAAGACATTATAAAAAAAGGGTTGCCTCAAATTTTTGAAAGGCTCCGTTCTCTCGGGATCAAAGTTGTTATGATGACAGGAGATAATCCAATTACTGCTGCTGTGATTGCTAAGGAAACAAAAGTAGATGATTTTATTGCCCAAGTGTCTCCTGAGCAAAAACTCGAGAATTTACTCAAAATGCAACAACAAGGGCTTATTGTTGCTATGACAGGAGATGGGGTCAACGATGCTCCAGCATTGGCTCACGCCGATGTAGGACTTGCTATGAACTCTGGAACCCAGGCCGCTAAAGAAGCAGGCAATATGATTGATTTAGACTCTCATCCCACCAAGCTTTTTGAAATTATTGAAATTGGTAAGCAGATGTTAATGACACGCGGAGCGTTAACGACTTTTTCTATCGCCAATGATGTTGCAAAATATTTTGCTATTCTTCCAGCTATTTTAATTCCCTATTTTCCCTCTGTACACATTTTAAATTTAATGAGGTTGCAAACGCCTCAAAGCGCCGTGCTCAGCGCGGTTATCTTTAATGCACTGATTATTCCTATTTTGATTCCTTTGGCTTTTAGAGGTGTGAGGATGATCCCTGTTTACGCTGCTGTTATTCTTAGAAGAAATTTAGTCATCTATGGTTTAGGTGGGCTGATACTGCCTTTTATAGGGATTAAATTAATAGATATGTTATTTAATGTAATGGGGTGGATCTAAATGTTTTGGAAAACGTTCAAACCAGCTTTGATCTTGATGGGCTTTTTCACCCTTCTCTTAGGAATTATTTATCCTTTATTTGTTTATGGTATTGGCCAAGTTTTTTTTCATCACAAAGCCAATGGCAGTCTTTATTATGATACCAATCAGCAAGTGGTCGGTTCTATGTTAATTGCACAAAATTTTACAAATGATGGGTACTTTCACCCAAGACCCTCTTGCGCAGGACCTCAAGGGTATGACGCGAGCGCATCCTCTGGGAGTAATCTAGGGCCCACTTCTGCTAAATTAAATGAGGTTCTTTCTCAAAACATAGCAGCCTATCGCTCAAAAAATAAAATTGCTGATACAGTGCAGATTCCAGCCGATGCTGTCACAAGTTCTGGCAGTGGACTCGATCCTGATATTAGTTTAGAAAATGCTTTGCTACAAATGCCACGGGTTGCCGCTGCACGTAAAATGTCTCAAGCTGTGATTGAGAAGTTGATCCACACCTATACTCACAAATCTTTTTTTACCGGAGCCGGCTCGCGCATCAATGTACTACAAATTAATTTAGAGCTTGATGCTTTAAGTGTTCAAAATAAAACTTCCAATTAAAAGTCTTTTTTAAGAAAAAAAAACGTTAGCATCACAAGAGATTTACAAACACAACACAAATTTTTTAGATTGCTGATTGAGAAGCTGGATAGGGTTTCCACGGAATGGCTGCAATCCATTCACGAAAGAGTTTAGCCTCCTCATCTGCTCCGCTAAATCGAACTCCTATAAATGAAATGTTTTTCTCTTTGCAAGCATAAGAGAGATCTTCAACATGATGCAAAAGATCATCAACAAAAACAATCGAGTCGGGATGAATTTTATTTTCAGCTAAAAAATGAAAAAGGATGTTTGATTTTTTATGAAAGGTTGTTCCAAATAAGATCCCATGTTTATAGAGAGGTTTAACAGGTTCTTTATTTAAAGATTCAAAAGTAAAGTCAGTATTAGATTGTCCCAGCTTGATTCCAAGAGATTGAAGCTGATGGATCGTAAAATCTGCATCATGAGGAGATCTTGCTGTGAGTCCAAGAACTAACACCCCTTTCTTTTGGAGGTTCTCTAGAATGCTTGGGGATTGAGGATCTACACTCCGAATTTTGATGTAGGGCCTGATTGTTTTTAGATAAATATCTTCGATTTCCTGAGCCTCTTTTTTGGACATTCCCTTAGCAATTAATTCAGCTTTTACATGATCACACCATGCAATAGAACCTAAGTGATGGTCAGCCTTAAATAGCGTATTGTCAAGATCGCACAAAAGGATCATTTTTTCAGGGTGACCTTTTTCAAAATGCTTCTCAATTTCGGAAAAATGAGGGGTTTCTATAATGACTGCTAATAATAAGGCAGGACAAAGCAAAAAAAGGAAAACTAAATTTTTTATGTGCATAGATCTCCGATGGTTTTTTTTAGAAAAAAAGTATAATAATTTTGAAATATTTAGAAAACGCCTATTATCTTCAAAGAAGCTTTATTGGTGGTGTTTAAAATGGCTCTAATTGTTTTAGGATACACGCTCAACCCCGATCAATCCCTTCATCCAGTTTTAAAAACTCGTCTTGATAAATGTCTAGAAGTCTATAAGCCGGGGCTTCAAATTATTGTCTGCGGAAAAGGAACACCAAAAGCCTTTTTAGAGAGAGATTCTGCTGAAAAAACAGAAGCAGAAGCAATGCATAGTTACTTGCTTGATAAAGGAATTCCTAAAGAATGTATCTTACATAGAGAAAGAATCTATGAGCACTTTGACAAATGCATATTATTCTTACATCAACTATGTCTCTAAATTAAATATTAGTTCAGTTTCAGTTATTACCAATCAATTTCATATCCCTTCAGTAAGATATTGTTTTAATCTAATCTATGGAAAAAAATATCAAATTGATTTTATTGCTTGTTCAAATCAGGGGTTAGATAAACCTACTCTGAGTGTTTGGAAAAAAAGAATTCAAAAGATGGTGGATGAAGCTTATCCAATTCTTTTTAATGGAGTTTCTGCAGGGGACATCGATTCAATATCACAAATTATCAATGAAGCAAACTCGATAAATCCCAGCCAGCAAAGGTTAGCTTTTGAAGCAAAACTAGCAGAAATTGCTGAAGTAAAAGACACTCATTCATTAAGAGGCGTCATTTAATACTTCTTTTAGAAGTTCCATTGCAGCCCAACATAAGGTGTAATGCTGCCAAGCACTTTAATTCTAAAGGGCTTTGTAATTCCTAAACGCTGATTATTTGCTTGTTGAGAAAGTTTTCCAATATTACGTGTTTGTCCCCATTGAATATATTTGCATCCAAACACCCCTGAAAAAGGAAAGTTGGGAGTGGCATTGCGTACGCGGAAGCCACCTTCAGCCATCCAAACATAGTTGGCAATAATCTTTTGCCGAATTGCTTGGTTCATTGAACTGAGGCCAATGGTACTAGGGGCATCTAAAATTCTATTCACCCGCATATTGGTCCAGCTTTGCCAGCCCACACCGTTAGATGCAGCGATATATGGAGAAATGGCATACCCTTTAAATACTAAAGGCAATGGGAGCTCAAAGTAAAACTTAAGCATAAAAGAGTCGAGTGTTAGGTGAGCTCTAAATTGGTTTTTAGCACTATCAATAGGATCCCCATCTTCGGTCATAGCTCCTTTTCCAGGAATCGGTTTAGTAGAAAAAAACAAGCTTTTTTGAGTTTGATAGGCAATGGCGCTTTTAAACCACTGAAAGAATCGATAACCTAAGACAAATTCATAGACCGGGGTAATGTTATAGCGCAAGCTTCCTTGAAAAGGGCTCGATCCATGTTGGATAAAGTTAGCTGCTGGAACACCGCCAAAATTACCATTGATCTGATCAAAAAATAAAATTCCTGGGCCGATATTCACCTGAGTCATTAAGCTAAATCGCTTTTGGATATTTTTGGCTTTAGTAATAAAAGGGACCCAAGTGTTGATGCTTTTGTTTCCAATCTTATAACAATAGCTGACTGGAAAATCCCATTGCATTCCAAGGTATGGGGTAAATGAATACATCATTTTAACGCAAATAGGTTGTACAAGTCCCATATGAAGACCATTTTGCTTAGAAAGCTTTCCAATATTGCGAACCTGTCCCCATTGGCTGTACTTACAACCTGCAACAAAGGAGAATACAAAATCTGGACTTGCATTGCGAATTTTGATCCCGGCATCTGCCATCCAAGAAGCATTGGCAATGATGGCATCTCTTAAATATAAGAAGTCATTTCTAAAAGTACCGCCAATAACTGCTGTCCTTTCAATCTCAACATCTGTCCAACTTTGCCAAGAAGGGCCCACTCCTACGCTGATAAAAGGGGTCCATGCCATACTTTGGACAACTCCTGTAATGAGGTCAGCAGAAAATTTAGCCATAAAAGCATTTAAATTGAGGTAGGATTGAAATTGACTTTGCGCAGACTCAAATGCATCAGGTCCTCTACCTGCAAACCAGCGGGAAGAGATCATCGTTTCATTAAGATATAAATAGGAAATTCCCATTTCAAGCCAGCGATTGAGGCGATATCCTAAAATACACTCTACCAGTGGAGATTTAATGTAAGAGAGGCGTCTATTTAAAGGAATAGAGGGGCCGGAACCAAAAAAGAGACTGGATGGTTGACCTGCTAAGTTTCCTCGTAATCCAGAGAAATATAAAAAAGTAGGACCGATATTTACTTGAGCTGTGACGCAAGGTTGTTTATAAACAGATTTTGGAGAAACAAAGAAGATCTCACTAGTATGAGTAGAGCGTCCTGCAATGGTAGCTCCTTTTTCAACGGGGAAATCCCAATGAAGGCCAATGTACGGCGCAAAGGAATATAAATTTTTAATATTGAAAGGGCCGATAAGACCTCTTTTAAAGCTTCCTTGTTGCTCTAATTTTCCCAAGTTGCGGGTCTGTCCCCAATAGTTGTATTTACATCCAGCTGTCATTGAAAAATTAGAATTGGGATATGCCCCATGGATGCGTAGTCCAGCATCAATCATCGCGCAGACATTGGCAACGGTCTTTTGACGATAGGGAACATCGGTTCCTAAAAAAGTCACTGATGAAAGTTGAAAGATACGATCTGTAATATTGGACCATGATTGCCAAGAAACCCCAGGACCTCCTGCGATATAAGGAGAGAATGCAAGGGTTTTAATGAGCATGGGCCAAGGTAATTCAAAGTAAAATTTTCCAATGATAGAATTTAGTTGAACATCAGCACCAAACTGCACACGAGCTGTAGAATCTGTTCCACTTGTGTTTAATAAAGTGCGCGTCTGTAAGTAAATATTGGATTGGTTTTGATAGGAGAGGGCAAATTTTAACCAATTTGTGAATCTATACCCTACGATGTATTCAAATAAAGGGGTTTTGCTGTAACTCAAGTCTTGTTTATCAGGTACAGATCCAATTTGACTAAAGAGAGAAGTTGGTTTATTTCCTAAATTAGCTTGTACATCACTAAAGTATAAAAAGCCGATACCAATATTGACTTCTGCAAAAACAGATTCTTTGGTTTGAAAATTTCCAACCCAAGGAAAATAGGGTTTCCATCTATTTTTAGGAGTAAAAGTGGTAGTCTGTGAGCTTGTTTCAGTTGTTGACTTTGTAAGAGTTAAATTAGAGTTGCTAAGATCAATATCAGTGAATGCAAAAGTAGATAGCAATAAACAACCATAACATATTTTTATTATTATTTTAGATCGGTTAAGCATAGGAATCCTCAATGCAAAAAAAGATTATTATAAAAATGGTTATAGCGAAGCTATTCAATAATTAAAAGTGTTTATTGACTTTGTTAAGGTAAGAGACGATTGAAGTGAGTTATTTGTATTTTAGACTGTTGCCACTAATTCCACAATCGAGAGATGGCGCTGCGAAAAAGCATCAATGCACCTACTAATAGAGAGGAATATTTTGCAGAAGCCATGAAAGAGCTTATTAATTGAGAGATTCTAGCAACTCTTCCTATCTCCATTGCAAAAAATGGATTACAAAGTGGAAACATCATGGAAGTAAAAGATATTGCGAAAAATACAGCAATGGCTGGCGACTCCTCCATTAATCCATCAAGTGTCTTTAAAAAGGCTCGACCTATTCCTTCAGAAATATGAGTAGATATATGTTGTTTGACAAGAGCAGCAAAACCTATTCCTGTAACAGCCCCATATAGATAGCTAGCAGGTGATCCAAAATCGATAGGGAAAGCACCTGCTAAAAAATGCAATGGGAAAGAGAGGCCAAGTGTCCATAATGCTATTTCCGTAGCTAAAATTGCTAAAGTAGGTAACTGATGTTTAAACTCATTGATTTTCTCTATTAACTGTGCTGTAAAGGGAGGGGGTGGAAAAAGCTCTGGATTAGGTTCTATCTCTTTAAGGCAAATGGGACAATTTGCAGGTAGGTTTTGGATAAGGCGCCTATGAACCCATTGTGACAAACAGGGCAAGTGATAAAGATGTCTTCCAATCGCTGTATTTTCTATTGGGAAGGTATGATAGACCACTCTTCTTGTTTGCAATGGATTGGCTTCTGCCAAAGGCTCGTGGCAAATTTCACAAATTGCATCGGGAGCTAAAGGGGGAACAATGGCGGCGTCAGAGATAGTAACTGAACCAAGCGGCTGAAGGGTTGACATTGGGGCTATACCTACGCGGGACACTATAAGCAATGTTAGCCAACACAAGATTGTTTGTCAACTTAAAAGTTGATTTTTAGGAGGAAAGCAGGAGCTTCCCTTTTCTAGATGCTAGCTACTGCTCTAGCTCAATTTTTCATGAAGGTCTTAAACAGGCATTGCTTCTAGTGGAGCAAGATGTTTGTTTTGAAACTTTACATTTTCTTTTTCAATCGCTTCTTTAGAGCCAAATGATACAATGACAGCTTGATCTAGTTTTTTAACCAAATGCTCTTCAACAGCTCTTTGAATATCCTCTTTTTTGGCTTCAAGTATTAGGGAGCGCAAAGTACATCGCACAGCGTAGGTTTTTCCTTCTAATAACCAGCTATAGGCTGTGAGGCCTTGATATTCTGGAGAAATAGGGTGATCTAATTTTTGAATAATTCCGAGCTTGGCCTCTTCTAGTTCTCTAAGAGAAAATTTTCCTTTTTGAATCTGCTTACAGGCATTTTTAAAGGCTTCGATTGTAGAGGCTAAATTGGGGTCCCTATAAGAGTAGAAACAAAATTTTGCAGAACTCATTATGTTGCTGGATCCTCCACCATAAGCTCCCCCTTGCTCGCGAATGACGCGATGAAGGATCGTGTTGTCTAGCAGTCTAGATGCCACACTTAAATAGGCATTGGCTGGCTCGGTAAATTTAACTGTTTTTAAAGCCATTGAGGTAAAAAATACGGGAGCAGAGCTAATACGAGCATGGGATTGTATTTGATGAGGTTTAAAAGAGTAGGTCCATGGTTGATAGGCTTTAGCTTCAATATGACACAGCTTAGCTAAAGTGGGAGCAATTTTAGTGTAATACTTCTCATTACAGGTTGTGACAATATCGTAATCTTGAGCGTGTAATAGGCTGCTTTTTAATTTTTTTAATTTTTCATATAGAGTAGGGAGGGCTTTTTTAAAATCACCCGCGATTTCTTTAATTAAATAATAATAGCCTAGTCCTGACCAATAATAACTAATATAGCTATGCTCATAAAATCCACTACAAGATAAATTCACAGCATATCGCAGGCTGTTTTGCTTAAGATCGTGATCCATTTCTACATAGAGTTGGGTGATCAAATCTTTTAAACGATTTTCATCTTCAAAATTGGGGCTTGTGATCATGTCATACATCAAATTGACAAGGTGAGAATAGTTTCGCTCAATTGCTTTTCCTTTAAAAATAAGATGTGGTTTATGGATATGTTGATCTTCAATAGAGATATAAGAATCTAAAAAGGCAACAATGCCTCCTGTATGATTCTGAATGAGATTTAAATTTTCGATATAGTTTCTACTGTCAGAGCCAATTTGTGAAATGAGATAGGCAAAGAGACGGATATAGGGTAAATCATCATGCTCCATGGCAGGTAGCTTTAAACAGATGTCTTGGTAAATAACGCCATTAGTAAAACATGAGCGGAAAAAAGTATTAGCGTTGCCAACTTTAGTTTGGCGCAATTCTAGTGGGCGTGACTGTTTAGAAACGTCATTTAAAGTGACTTTAGGTAAAACTTCTAGGTCTTGGTTTTCTTGCTCTTCTTGAAAATTTTTTAGAGCAAGGCTATTTTTGATAATATCTTGTTTTTGTGTTTCATTTAACTTTGAGGCGATGTCTTGAAGCATCTTTTGTTCTTCAGCTTCTTCTTTTTGGGTAAGGTTTTCATCGGGATAAAGAGAAGTAGCAACACAGTGGGTGTTATTGAGCAAATATTTTTGAATGAGCGAAGAGAGGTATTTAGGATCTTTTATTTTTGCTCGCAGCTCTGCAAAAAGAGAATGAATCTTTAAGCAATTTTCGATTTCTGCATTGACATTTTTGATGGGGATCATTTTTAAGATGAGCGATAAGCCAAAAGGGCCATAATCAGAGTTAATTTCAGTTCGAGAAAATTCCAGTTGGTGCATGGCACCTTCTATCAGTTTTTCATCAAAAGGCTTAGAAGCAAGATGCGAGAGTGTTTCTTGGACACGAGTCTTGATTTGTTCTAGGTGCTTTTTTTCAGTCCCTTCAAATATGAGTCCATAGGGAACTTGAGAAAGTTCATCTTCTAAAAGGGAGGTGACATTTTGGCAAAGACCCGACTTTAAGATTTCCATTTTTAAAGGAGCCGCATCATTACCCATCAAAATAATATCTAAAATTTGCAAAGCTAAAACATCGAGCTGTTCTTTTGCAGGACATGTAAGCCACGCTAAAGCAATATACGTTTTGTTTTGTTGATCTTCATGAGCTGCAATAGGATATCCACAAGAAACAGATCGAGGGGATTGAAAGAGCTGTTGCATGGGATTGGGCTTTAATTTTTCCAATTTGAGAGCGCGACAAAGAGCGTTTTTTTCTAAGAAATCCAGATGTTTCTCAATGGGTAAATTGCCATAAAAATAAAAGGTAGTCCTGGATTCTTGATAGAATTTTTCATGAAAAGCTTTGAGCCCTTGATAAGTTAAACTCGGAATCTCTAAAGGTTGCCCTCCAAAATTATGACGATATAAAATATCAGGAAAGAGCTGCTTCATCATATTTTCCCATAATCTAGACATGGGTGAAGACAAAGAGCCCTTCATTTCATTAAATACAATCCCTTTAAAAACTAAAGGAGAGCTAGAGTCTTCTGGATTTTGAAACTCTAAACGATGTCCTTCTTGCAAAAAGCTGAGTTCTTTCAGTTCAGGGTGGAACACAGCATCAAGATAAACTTCGAGTAAGTTGTAAAAGTCTTTGGGCACTTGAGAAGCGGCGGGGTAGCAAGTAAAATCAGGCCCTGTTAGGGCGTTCATATAAGTATTTAAGCTACGGCGATTCATAGAAAAAAAAGGATCTTTCACTGGAAATTTTTTCGATCCACAAAGAACAGTATGCTCTAAAATATGGGCGACCCCATTGGAGTTTTCGGGAAGAGTTCTTAAAGCAATACAAAATACATTTTCAGGGTCATCTGCGGCAATATGGACAACAGAGGCCCCAGAGGGGAGATGTTCGATCTCTCTGACTAAGCAGCTTAATTCTTCGATAAACTCTGCTTTAGTGATCTTAAAACTTTTATAGGTATCATTAACTTTAGAAAAATTTTTCTGGAATAACTC
>JAULBU010046551.1:0-13582 GCA_032358235.1 Odonthalia washingtoniensis | reverse complement strand
TTGGGATTCCTGATTACTGAATTTTAGTTGTATATTTGCAGCAATATTATTTGCGTATAAAATTGATTATAAATAATTGATTATATATTTTCAACTCGAATCGTTATTCTAATTATTTCAATTAATGCACATTGGCAAATACATGGAATGAACTTCAAAGGTTTTTGGACACAGTTAACGCTATTTCTTCATGCTATCATATAGTAATATGATCACATTTCTGTATGATATGAGAAATCAACAATAAGTTTCCGATTTCGTACGTGTGAATCTTTTCCATCCCTTTCCCTTTTATTTTGGGAATAATACCCTAAATTTTCACCAATTCTGTGCTGTAATGTCCTAATTTTCACCAATTTTTACTGCTGCAGTGGCTCCATTTTCCTTTCATTCGCAACTTTTGGCGCAGAATTCACATTAGGGAGTCGGAATTTTTTTCCCCTCTTCACTCATTAATGAAGGAACCGTTCAAACTTTCGGACAATGGAAGATGTGAATTGTAATCGATGACGTTCGAACACGAACAACATCATGAAAATTCTCAGTGACCTCCCATGTAATCAACTAACAATTGAACCTGGCAGTACAACATGTCCAGCCCACGACGCGTTTCATGTAAGTTCAGTTTTCTCCTTCCTTTTCATTTTCATCATTGACGAAACATTCCTCCTGTTTTGACCATGATCATATTCCCTTCCGTAACCCTCTTTTATTTTATTCGGAAACAGTATCATGCGATCATTTACGACTTCGATCTTAGCGTCTTCTTTCGACTTTTCATGAATTATGTGGTTTGAAACGATACGAGGTATGTTCATTTCATTTCTTCTTTTTCCAACCGCTATCAACACTGAATGCTATTACAAATTTACTAATCACTTCCCACTTTTATATTTCCTACAATCATATTGTTTAGGTTCATAACATCGAGACATGATGTTACGATCTCAAGTTTTATTGGATCACAACCGAATATTTCATATATGGTACCCGTACCTGGTGTACGTAATATGTCTTTGGTAAGTAGCATTTTCAATTTTGTTCTTTTTGCGTACTTCAATATTTGTAGTACTAACGAAGGAACAATTTTCTTTTTCCTTTCAATTGATTTCAGAAACAGATTAATGATGTTCATAATGTCATATCACTGATATCACATATGCGGTATGTAAACTTTTCAAATTCGGTCTCGTTACTTACCTTACTACTTCTACTCTGACGCAGAGAACATTTTTCTTTTCCCGTTTGATTTATTTAAATAACAGTTCCTTTCATTTTTTCACCTTACTAAACTATTCTCTACACATTTTATCATATCTTTGTGCGTTTAGATATTTTTTTGTAACAATCACTAGGTAGCCAGCATTCTTCGCGGCATCAAGTGACCCAACCGCGTATACAGGTTTGGTGTGAGCTACTGTAAGTTAGTACCACGGCCTCACTATCTCCGCAACTTACCAGCGAGGGCAGGTAAGAGGAGAAAGGCTAAACGAGTGCAAAGCACTTCTACATCTGACACGTGTGTATTTAGCAACCATTTAGTAACCGAACTAACTTAACATGAGAAACAGGTAGAAAATCCCAACCGAGGTGACACGTGTGCTCGGCTGGAAGGTAACGGGAGTGGGAAGAAGGAAAAGGGGGAGCACAACCGGGGGTGACTCAACAGTTATAACTTTGTTAATTAAAGTATGTATTGTCTTACTAGTACTACTCGAAAATATAACCACTCCGGATCGTGAAACCTACCTAGCTTACTGAGACCTTCAGCTCCAGACCTAAAGGAATGCAGAATATAAAAATGGAATTTTATGATATGGATAAAGAGACATTAGAAGAACATAATAATTTTGCGGAATTCGTAGACGATCCAATCCCACCGCATCCAGACGCAAGAGAATGCCAGGTACTTGAATATATTGAGGAAGTAAACATTTATATGCAGGAGATGCTAGATGCGTATAATGAGACAGCAATGATAGGAGAATGCTTATGGTGGGATTTTTGTACAGCTTTTAGGCCAGAATCTATCAATATATTGACCCATGAAATGACGTCGATCTGTAAAGATTTCCTTATCAGTAGAAATATCCATGTCGAAAGAGACGAAGGAAACAATAGGCATAATGCCCTGATATCGGTATTAGGAAGAGAATAGCATATTGATGCAAGAATTTCTGCATAATGGCAGTACAAAACCGAAGCAAAGATCGTTTGGAATGCCATTATGTACTGGATGATGACCACAAATATATTTATGATTTTGAAATTGACAATTTTGAATGCAAGAACGCAGATGATGGATACAAAAATAAAAATGGTGAATACAGGATTGATAATGATGAACACATAATCTATAAAGATGATCTTGACAAAGATACATTAGAGGATGAAAATTTACATGAGTTTAAAGTTGAGAATGATAAACATTTAGATGAGGATGGATTTCAACACATAAACGGTGATACAGATAGTGAGAGTGAAACAGATCATAGTATTGATAAAGATAATTCTGAAGTTTCTGAGAACATGATTGGTGAAGACGGAACCAATACGGATGGTAATTATGAATTACATAATGACACTGGTAATAATCAGGTTAATAACTTAGATGAATTTCAAGTTGAACATCAATATGATGATGATATTCATATTAGGAAACGTATGGTGGTGATCGTTAAAAGACACGATGGGAGAATCACGATAAATTATAGATTCCATACTTTAATTGCTGGTAGAGACGATGATACAGAATGTAGGATTGATTTTGACATGGTGATTAAAAGCCTAATAGTTGAACGTCATGGAAGTGTGGTACTAATACCTGTACTATTCAATTTTGATCGAGTGAGACTTATAAAACGCGGCAGGGATTAGTGGCGATGAAGAAACATATGAACCAAACGCACAATTTACTTCGGTAAAATGGAATCCCGGAACTGCATATCCCAACAAAAACTATAAAAATAACCCAGTTGAAGAAAATAGAAGGCATTCAGGAAAATTCATACATTATATTGAAGGAGGACAAGTCGCAGTCGAAGAAGAACAAGAGGAAAGAGACGCCTATCTTAAGCATATTAATCATAATATAGATGGTATGGTGATGATGAAGGATTTTAATGGAGAGGTTGACCTGGAAGATGATGATCAAGTTGATGATGGTCAAGAAATTGTTATTGATGATTATGAAGCAAAATACTGTCTTGACGGCTATATTAATAATCGTCTCGTAAATGATAGATCACAGAGAATAGATGAGCATGACAGAATTGAAGACATTGGAGAAATAATTCCCAGCGACAAAGATAAAGATTGCAAAAGTGTGGCCGGAGGAGTACATGACATACATACGATACTAAGATCAAACTGGATGAATGCCGTAAATAAACGCCTTGTATGTGGGAAATATCACATACCCAATGATTATCATACAACAATCGAGGTCTCTATTTCTAACCAAAACATAAAAGAAAGAGGAACAATTTCTGTAACCAATAAAACATCGGAAATAAATACAGAAGATGAAAGCCTTTATGACATAGATACGGATGGATTGATGATTAAAGAATAATTAGAAGCTGATGAAGCTGATCATACCATTAGTTCTTTGTATGATGAATGTGTAATTGATGAATATAAAGATGAGATTTATGAATTTAATGCAGATGACAACAGTACAGATGAGGGTAAAAAGTTCACAAATGGAGATGAATACTTGGATTATGAGGAGGCAGATTTCGAAATTAAAGAGGAATCAGAACTGGAAACTTATGAATGTGATGTTATGGAGATTTTGGATGATGTTTTTGATACTCCTGTTATTCAAATATGTAGTATAAATGACAATTGCGATATTAATGAACCATACATTGGATTTACAAATCAAGCCTATACAAAAGGAACATTTTATCTTATTAATCCAGACATAAAGGGGACATGCTATATATGGAGTAGAATTACTTGATGGTGATACGATACGTGGAAAACCACTCGATAATTTAAGAAGACCTCATCATAACGATAAACAGACCCAGATTAATCACAAAGAATTTGATGATGCAGATCCTGATAAAGAAGATAATATGCATGATGAATGTGAAATTAATGATGCTTGTTTAACTGACGGTTCAGATATTGATGACTTTGAAATTTATGGTGAAGAACGAGTAGATGATACTGAATACAAATTTCGGAAGGATGAGACTGATGGTGATCCAAATATAGATGACGAAGTTGATATTGATAACAAAAAGATTGGTGCGGATTGTAACATTGATAAAAGAGAAATTGATGATCATCGCAGTAATAATGAATTAATAGTGATGCTGAATAAAGAAATGGATGATCCAAGTATTAACGTGAAAAATGATGAATTAAATGATAATAAAAACTATGGTATGCCGACGATGAAAAATAAACTTCTCTGGAATTTTGATAAAGAAGATATACATAAAACAAACGAAGAGTTATTCGTACGCCTAACTCGGAAACCAGGACTCGCCCATCCGAAAAATTGTTTGATAAAATCGCACGGGTACTGCACAATTCTTCATGTTACGTATGGGTTTATATGATATTGTACTGCACGTTAATTCATTTTTTGAAGATATTTTTTAAGTCAAACTACACTGTACTGCAAGGAAAGGAACCGTGCCGCGTAGAAACCATACAGTAGACTACACGTATTGCAGTAAAAATACCACGTGAACTACGACACCATATACAATCAACAGATTATGGCCCATGCTACATTCACGATACCGGGCTTTCAGTAGTTTATTTCCTAGCTGAACTTCCTTTTCTTCCGTACACCGCAGTTTCAGGTCCTAGTCCCTCTATTAAATACATACGAATTCCAATGGAATAGTGAATTTTTTCATGCATTCCGAAACTGCGGTGAATGGAAGGCAACATTATTTTCCGAAGACACTGACATGTGTTTGTGGTGCATGTGATGCTATTGCTTGGGTGCTGGGGGTTTCTTTTGACGTGTTGCTTACGGATCTGATCAGTTTTATAGTTCTTGAATATTGGGAGCATGGTTGTTATCCATAGTGGTGTGAGGTAGGCGTATCTTGGATGGTAGCGTATTTCTTTGATGATGAATTTCATTGTTATTGTTTCGTTTTGTATGTTGGAATACCAGGCTGCGGTCATTATTATTCTGATTTTGTTATATGGACCGAATTATTAGTTTGGGATGTCAATTTTTGTAGATGATTGTGTCAGCAGCCTGAATTTCTAGTGAATTGTGATCATCTGGTGTTCTTCTTTCAATCAATTGTTTGACTAGAGTGATGGTGAGACATCAGTTGATAGGTGTGCCTGGTGTGATTACAGCGTCTGCTATGTCCAGTGGGATTGATGCTATCATAACGCTCGTTAATGCTGTGACATATTTGTTGTGTGTTGGATCATAGTTGTAGTTAATATCTTCGACTAGTTGCGTTATTTTTATGGTTTCTGATTCGCATCGTATGGCGAGGGAAAATGTTTCAAGGTTATCCTTGTGTAGTGTTGTGATGATTGGTTGATGGGTAGGGAAGCTTGTTTTATGAACCATTTGTTGTTCAATTGCTGGTCAGTGTGGCGTCTGGTTCTGCATTTGGAGATATTTATTTTTTTGGGCTTTTCATATTAATAGGTTATTTTTAATTAGGCGTGACGGTTACCGTACTTAAGATGTTGAATTATTTAGAGAGTTTAAACTATAATATGTTTATTCGAGGGGGTATATTTTGAGATGTGTTCTACAGATTTATGAGAGGTGTTTTTATGAGTAATTTTGTTCATTATTATGTATTTTATTATGAGGTATGCGTAGTGATTGGATGTAGGCCCATAACCTGTGATGATCTGAACATTGAAGAGTGAAGACAATCTTTTACGATTGCTTCAACACGTTTGATGTTATTTTAATAGTGGTTTTAAAAGTACAAGATTGCGTAACGTTTCATATGTGTCATATTGTATTGTCATGACACATTGCGATACGAGAAAGTCTCACATTTCCCTCATCAACCACTTTAGTACTGTATTAAAGTGGTGAATGATTGAACGTGTAACGTGTCACAATGACATTAAATTTCATTGTAATGTCATTACTGTGAGACTCTCTCTCCCTCATTCACACTCACTGTAATGTTACACGTTACAAGGTTCATGAACCACTTTAATCATATTAAAGCACTCAGTGATATGAGAGAGAGAAAACCTGCCTTTGTCTCTTGCTCATCGAAGTCAGTCACATCACAGATTATGGGCCTACCTCTCATACTCCACTGATCGCACGAAAAACTTACCAACAATACCCCCTTCCTTTTTTATCCCCACATACTTTCAACTTCTTCTACAATGAACAACATCAACAACCATCAACAAATCCATATTCATCATCCGACCATACCCGAGCTGGATCCAGACAAGCTTGAACCTTGGCTGCTTGAAATAAAATGTGAATCCGGCACATTGCAAATAAAAGCGCCGGTCGAAAACATCGACTACTCCTTCGACCCAGTCTATCATCGATCCGTAGCGGCACTAACCAGCGCCATCATCCAGTCTTTACCGAAAGCCATCGCCAACTATGTCATGATCCCTGGCACCCCCATCAATCCGTGCCTCTTCATACGACTCGTTCAACAAAAACTCGAACGTAGAACAGCGGCATATCACGACTCCATGAAAATAAGAGTAGGAAATACGTTTACTCCAAAGCTACGAACAACCATCAGAATACATCGCATCCCACATCAAAATCAGAGGCCTCATGATGGGAGCAAGATACCCGAACATAGAATCAGCCTGATTCTATGTTGGGGTATCTTGCTACCATCGTATTTTAGTCTGTTCTGAGAACAGACTACAATACGTTTCATCATAAAAGGGATGAAAGGTGACCCCATCTACAACGCCATTATCCCCATGTGGCTCATCAACATGCCACCTTCCATCCAGGACCTCCAAACAATGGTCGAGCCATAGACAACAACACCATCCAACCATCCACGATACCCAAATATCTAGCAGCCACAATCCCAACATACCCTGCCCCATACCCTCCACCAACCACGCCATCACATCTCCCGACACCCTCCTTCCGACCACAAAAAAAGCGTACCTTCCACCGTTGTCCACCAACAACTACATATTGCAACTTTCATGTAGCACGTATTGGTCGAACATTCAATCACCCGGATTTAGAATGCCGTGATCTCGACAACCCGCTAGTTATTGCATCCCAGAACCCATCCCACCAACCAGCAATACAACATACAAACGCAATTATACGAGCCATAAAACGCCCACCACGGCACGTTCCTACTCACTACAATCATCTCAACCGATTCCTTCCCACTCCTACATCACCAACCCATATGATGATACCTGCTCCGCCAACTACACCTCCAATGACAATACCCAAATAACAGGTAAGTCAATCTTGGATAGCGGGGAACATCCCACGCATACACCAATACCTGGTCCCCTTATAACAAAACTGCACTATCCGAGCTTCTCTATCACAGCCACTAACACCACCACTAACGCTACACACTCAGGTCCCCTCCACCTCCTTACAACGAACCGCCTATTACACACGCAGGCCATCACCACGCCTGATATCAATGATACAATCATCTCCGTCCACGACATTACACAAGACAACAACAGCATCATCTTCCAACATGATGAAGCATTTCTCGTTCCTAATGCTTCGTTATCCAACATCTTCCTCCCAAAACCGATTCCTCATTGGCATAATCATTTCCACCAACTTATCCCAACAAGCACTTCAAGTGATTGTGGGGATATGTTGTGTCTATTTTTGTCATATAACGTAGAATTTCTACCAGACATGACACAAATAAACACATCCATCAAAGATCTCTTTCCACTCACTTTCCCACTTCCCTTCCTCCAAACTTCCCTATCTGATCTTCCTTGTCCCAATCTTCCACCCCTTCGAACCACATGTCGTTTCAACCTCTTCATGCAACAAACCACCGTCCCACAATCAATCCCGTACCCCAGCCGACACGTCATCCACCCGACCATGCAATTCTAAAACGTCTCCTTGCCTCCTTGCCTCCATCCTGCCCGCACCCGTCAATTTTAGGCACCGCGCACGCCCTCCACCTATCGTTCAACCACGCCCCGTTTCCCCTGCTCCGACACATCATCCGGAGCAATTATTTTCCCGTCCTAAAAGGTACATAGATGCATAACAGCACCATCCTCAGCTGCTTCGTATGCGCCAATTCCAAGGCAGCACCGACACCTCATCGCCTCTCCTCCCTACACGACACATGGCCTGGAAAATATATATAACGACACGATCGGCCCTATCTATCCCCCTTCTGGACGGGCCCATCGTCATATCGTTGCATTTCAATACGACGCTTCTCGCTTCATCGTTGCCAAACCGATACGTTCACAGGCCGAGCTAGCAACAATAATACCTCATACAATCACATATATTCAAAACCTACACGGCCGCCCTACTACACGTTTTGACTCAGATAATGCCAAAGAATACGTGTCTAAAAATAGAACAAAATTTTTCAGCAAAAACGGAATACAGCAGACTACAATTACACCACACCAGCCTCAATCCAACTCTCGTACAGAACGTATCAACAGGACGTTGATGAGCGCTGCAAGAGCCTCCTTATCCCACAGCCGTCTCCCACAATCGTTTTGGGACTTTGCCTCATCGACGCCACCTTTAAATACAGACACACACCCCATTCTACCACCCGCCACCCACCCACCTCTCTATGGCAATTTAACTCCCTTTTTCTCCAATCGTTACTTCCCTTCGGCGCGCTAGGCACTGTCGTCAACTCCAGCCAAACAGAGCGGAAACTGATACCCAGATCAAGCCCAGCGCGGTTCCTCTACAATAAAATTTCCACTCAACTAACCATCTTACTCACTGACACCTCCCAAATTTCTACATGTCATTCAACAGACTTCGCACCCTACCATCCAGATATTGATCCGGCACGGGCCGCTGGATCCGCTTTTAAATCCATCCACATACATCCCACTCCCACAAAGATAACATCTGACACCCCGGCACCGAAACACGTACAACAATTGAAAAAGTACCCTTACACCTCACGCTGGTGTGCCGCATATGACCAAGAAATTCACAACTGAACGACAATAATGTATTTTCATGGATTCCATCGAAATCCCTCCCAGCAGACCTCAAATCGAAACACATACCCGTCACGTTAACAATGACGTACAAATACAAACGCGCCCCTGATGGCTCCATTCTATCTCACAAAGCACGTTGCGCGATCCGGAGCGACTTCATGACGCCCAAATTACATTACAATCCTGACACCATCAGCTCATACGCTGCTGGGAAAACGTCATCACGTATGCTTTCGCACATGCCCGCCACATCAAACAGCCACTTCGTCACCTAGATATCTCATCCGCCTTCACACATGAATAATAAGACCCCAATCACGTCATATATGTGAAGCAAATGCCCCTCTCCAACGGTAAGCTTGCCTTTCCTGACTGTCCCTTTGGAATCTTAAAAATGAACCTCTACGGCTCAAAGCCAGCATGTCATATCTACCTAACCGGCCTCCACTATCACCTCTCCACTGACTCCTATTCCCAATATGAATGAGACCCCTTCATTTACTTCAAGCGTGCCAAACAGGTGATTAATTCTTATTTCTATCACTATCACTATCGACGACTTCCTCATAACCGCCCTCATCGAAAACGATTTCGACAACTTCTACAGGCACCTTTCACTCAAATACAAAGTGACAGATCTTGGCGGTTCAAAAACCTTTCTTGGATGGACAGTCTGCTACTCTAACAATGACAACATTTACATCTCTCAACCGACACTGATCCAAAAGGTCGCAACCAAAATGAACCTACATATCTGCAACCCTCGATCCACCCCACTTCCCCAGAAACCGTGCTTCAACGACCAATTCCAATCCAAACCCCTTAATTAAAAGCAGAAACAGCTCTTCATGTCCGCACTTGGCGACATTCGTTACCTACCGGACAGCACACGATGTGACATAGCTTTTTCCACTGGCCGCCTCGCCATATTTCTCAAAACACCAAGCACTACCCATCTATCACTTCTTTAACACGTCATCCGCTACCGAATTGGAGCCCCAAACGAAACGAGGGAATAAAGTTTACTGCATCATCATCTTCCCCGCTGGTTTTCTATTCAGACTCTGACTATGCAGAGTCTTCCGACCGCCGCTCCACCTCCCCATCTATCACCACCACCTATGGCACCCCCATTCATTTGATGTCTATAAAACAACCAACCATAGCGCTTAGCACCTGCAAGGCCGAGTACCTCGCAGCTAGCCAAGAGTTAGACACCTTATTGCTCCGTCGACTACAGCAAGAATTTCAACGAACCCCAATCCGTTCCTCCTCGACAACAATGGACTCATCGACATTGCAAGACACACTGGAAAGACGCGACGACGCAAGAATATAGAAATCAAGACACACCACCTCCACCATCACATCACCACATCTAACATCAATCTACATCGCGTATCTACAACCAACAATCTGGCAGACTTACTTACCAAGCCCCTTCTTCCTGTTTACCACAAGTTTCTCTTGGCTGCCCTCAACACCCCCCTCCACTGTACCTCCAGATAATAACAAGCACGGGGGTGTGAGACTTTCTCTTCTTCGCAACTATTATTTTGCTTGTCATCATCTGGATTTGGAAGATTCTCTACCCGACCTCAACTAGATCCCGAATGACAACATCTCGTACAAAGCTAATTACACAATAATCTCAATGCATCATCCTCATATATATATATATATATTTACTATCCTTCTTTTCACCATAGCGTATATCGCTTTATTTTTTACCCCAATTCTCATTTTTTTATTATAACCCCTCTCCTCTGAGAATTTTTCTCTATGAGACTTTCTCTCCCTCATTCACACGCACTGTAATGTTACACATTACAAGTTCATTCATGAACCACTTTAATCATATTAAACCACACAGTGAGATGAGAGAGAGACAACCTGCCTTTGTCTCTTGCTCATCGAAGTCTGTCATAATAAAACAATTACAATGACATTTAATGTCACTTCGCTACGTATCACTTACATTGTATGTGATACGTAGTGAAGTGAGTGTATGAGAGAAAGTGTCACAAAAACATTACTGAAAATCTATATTTTTAAAAGGAATGATTGACGGCAACTGACAACTGTAAATTTTTTTTCTAAAAAATGTGAATAACCGAAAAACCCTAGTTAACAAAACTCAGTTCTCTTCATTCAAAATACCGTTTCCCGCTCGAGACTCCAAACTCACCGTGGCTTTATCTGTGTTCGTTTGTCTTTAAACAGTCGTATATCTTTTCTTTTCTACAATTTCCGATCCACTAGATGCTCAATTCAATTCAAATGCTGGACTGCCACCTTCCTCACTCACATCGAACGTCGTCATTTATGATGCCTTTTTTGACGATGAGCAAATCGCTGAACTGAAATTGTTTGAAAATAATTGCTAGAGGGTGCGTAGCAGCTTTTTCTGCTCAGCATTTATCATCAATGATAGCAGAATCTATTATAATTAATGATGAATTAATTGGTGTGTTGCTATCAATATCAAAGGTTCGTTCTATCTTCATTTTACTTTCGTTGGCTTCTTGATTATAAGTAACAGAACGAATGGTATGGAGATAATGAAAACAATATTTTGATGACACATCTTTGGTTCATGGACCATGTATGATGCTAACATACAATTTCTGTTGAAGTCGTCGATGCATTACTATGTTTAGAGTCATTGGCAATGATTAACAACCCTAATTTGCTGAACCATCTGTAAATCTATCAATGTTACAATTATCTACAAACTTTGTTCATTTCATTATTCTCAGCCATCGAAAATTCATCCAATCTGAATGATATGCCCATTCACATCATTTTCTATTTCCCTCACGTCATCCTTAGCATAAAAAGCGCACAGCTAGATATCAAACTGAACATTATCATCATAAGTATGCCCAACATCTCTAGTATTTGTCGGTTACCGACATCCTCGTCGACTAAAATAAAAATGCAGAACTAAATTTCGTTGATGGTAATTCAAGACAGACATTCTTTGTTTAGTTGGACCCCTACATAAACACATTTATGACAATGTATGCCATATTCTATTTGTTATTTCTAATTGATGGTAACTTCTCAAAGGGCGTCTCGACAATGATTTCAGGACTGAGCACTGTCGAAAATTGTTCTTCACAACGATTTCTTATCTATACTTGTAAAGTAGAGGTCGTTAATCGAGAAAGGTCCTTTCAATTTTGGAATGTACATATTTGTTTACATTTTGTTTCTACTTGCAAATAATAGCTGAAGGTAAGAATTTCCATTTTCCACAAAGAGAGAGAGGAAGAAAACTGAATAAAGGCAGTCTGAAAATTCTTGTAGAAATACCACGGAAAATGATGATAATTTACGCCATTGAATAAGTCATTGCTTGTTCAGTTTATGTCCCGGTCGAATGCATGGTGGATGATGTCTGTCGCATGATCGGCGGGTTCGGAGAATCGGAGAGACGCAACAGCTGTCACCGCCACCAGTTTAATCACATACTGGTATGCAATTACATCTGTTCCCTCCACAACCCTCGCATTTTTTTGGACAGAAAAATCTATTTTCATGGATTCCTTGCAACATATTGCCTGCTACCGTCTCTTCATGTATTGCCCTTTTCACATCATAATAACTGAAAGATTTTGGTTTCTTTTTATTCTTATTAAAATCGCCATGGAAAGGAAATGGCTTTGTATACAATTATTTCTTCTTTGGACATCTCCTATTCCACAAGTACCTAGGCGTTTAGTAGATGTGTGGCATTTGCCCTTCTTCACTTTGAAACCACCACCAGGTTCGAGATTCGAGAATGTTTATTGCCACAACCGCATTAAAGGTTGCCTCCTTCAAATTTCACGAAGGAACAAGGCCAAAAAGCGGATAATTCCCACGGCGACAACGGGAATGCAAAACAACATACCATTGACATCCAATAACATAGTCACCGTTGGGAAGATTGTTAGGATCGCGGAACTTAGGACAAAATATAGTATTCGGTCGGTACTACAATCTGATCAAAGTTTCCGGCAGTTAGCTTCACCAGAATCCAAACACGTCTTGAAAATTGAATTGTTTTTGTGATAATCTTTCGAGTTCGTGACACTGACAGGAACCAAAACAAAGCTAGAAATGTCCTCATAATGTTCGTTCCGAGGTTAGCAAACACGTACGAGTTCCCCACGACTTCATTTGGTGGTGATTTCGTCAGGTATGTTAGCCATTTCTCATGTTTCTTCTATATGTGGACTGGAATTAGTGAACTCTGCATTAGTGCACTCTGCATTAGTACAATATTTTGTTGCAAACTTGTTGTTGGACGTTGGGGAATCGACGATCCATCTGTGCGAATGGACGGAAACTGGTAGAAATATGAGAATTTTGATGAATAAGCAGTGTCGCAAGTCCATGACTATCTTCGCTTTTAGCCGTTGAAAAA
>JAULBU010046540.1:0-13583 GCA_032358235.1 Odonthalia washingtoniensis | reverse complement strand
ACAGTACCTTACTGTACTTGTTGTATTGTACTCTCCTCCTTTCGCAGTGAGGCGACGGGTGAAGCTTACTTAAGGGTTTTTTTGCCCTGAATTCCCTCAACGATAATAAACGCAAGCAGTACTGAAACTTCTTTTATCCCTAAAGTTGCCTTCGACGGTCATAGCGAAGCCACTTTGACTACGATAGTTCTCCAACCTCTTCTGCGAGAGTCAGTCATCCGCGCATTACACGAGTCGCTACTGGTCCGGCTCAACATAACGCCCGTTCGATTCCTCCGCCTAACCAGAACTGATACAGATTCGACCGGACTCGCCTCGCGTTATTAACCACCGCCTTACCAGCGTTACTCGAATCCCGATCTCACGCGGCCGCCCCACCATCTACTCCAACCCTCCGGTGATAGTCGCCGTTAACCTGATACGACTACGCCTATCGATCGGCGGGATGCCATCCTTATTCGCAGTCTCTTTCTCTCTCTCTCCCTTTGGTGGAGTGCATATTAACATGGGCTACTGTGAAAAGAGGTCCCGAACACCTTTAGTGCCGGTACATTGCACTACAGATAACAAAATGTGAAATGCATGAATGAATAAAACTATGATGATAACAAAACATAACGGGTAAAACAAATCATCTCGTTACTCTTCGGTACCAGATGATGGTGGTGAGTCCAAAGGAGTATTTCCTGTACCATGTTGCAGCGATTGCTAATCTGTAGTATCTATACCGAAGTTACTCATAAATCGATTACCATTTTTCATGGCATGGCAGAAGTTGTGGTTTATATTTGTTGTAAACAATGCCTCTACCTCATGAAAGTTGGATAAGTAACTATACATCCCTCTTAATTCAGCACGGTACCTATCACACGGTCTATCTGCCTGTTCAAACTGCACTATTCTTTTTGGTCCGGGCGCTTTTCAATCTGCCAATTATAAACGAAGGCGTGTCACTTCCTGTTTTTCCTCAGTTCGTTCTACTTTCTCTTCAATTAAAACATTTTCCGTTCTTCTTGCTTCCTGTTTAAGTCCCAGATTCTATCTTTCAGTTCGATATTTTCATTCCCTACGGTTGATATATCATTTCCACTCGTCTCCCAAGTCCGTACTTCCTTAGCGAAGTCTTCAAACCGTTCTGGAATCGCCACACCGGTCCCTCGTAGTATTCGTCGCATGACGTATGCCATCTTCATATACCATCCATCCGTATAATTATAAATTTCAGCTCTCAATTCTTCATCACCAATATCAATAACCATATCATCGGGATCGCCACCTTCATCCTTACCCGTCGGGCCCTCAAGGTAGTTTATATCTCACGGCTTGTATCCCATGTCAACTAACAATTCTTGAACAATATCATCACATTCAGCCATGTCATAGACATGACTTGCATTTCGCTGGACAACAATTGGAGAAAACACACGGATTCTCAAAAAACACCAAACTATGTAAACTAATATTATACTCTCCTCCCCTATCGGTAAATCTACAATGTGCAATTCATCCCAATTATAATGAACGTAAGGACGAACCATCTTAATTTTAAGTGCGCCCCAATCAACCTCACACGGGCGACATAATTCTAACAATACTTTTTTCAAATTTCAATCGGAACTGAAGTACTGAATGAGATACCAATCCGTACAAAACCCCAAAAGTTAGTCTGGTAACTTTTTTAATATCCCATGTCCGATATTATTCGTTATACGAGGGTCAATATGTTTCGTGGTAGTCACACCATAGAGGCAACCATAAATCAATGACCCAATGAACATCTGAACGTCTTCTCCTTTTACGACTTGTGTATACAACTCCTTAAACAGGTTTGTTCCATGTTGAAAGTCGAAAACATGATGTGCTAGGAGAGGATGTGATGGTGATTCTAGCAACGGCAATGCTTCCATTTCCAACCGAATAGGGTGCTTTCATTAAATAATAAATTGTATCTTCCCTAATCAATGGTAACATGTCCACATTATGCCATCCTTTCAGCACCGAAAAATTGATCTACTACTCCTTCCATCCTTCCTAACCTGTACAGTTGTTCTTATACGGCATTCAAAAGCTGAGTCTTCCTCTCAATACTCTCGATCATTGAACATATACCATTCGGATATATGTCTTGGTAATATACTCGGTATGTCATGAAAACATGCCCAAGGCGTCACAGTCTCATGTAGTCGCGCCACTAGATACACCGCACGGATTTGGTACTGTCCTCCCTCTGCACAACGTACCCAAATAGTATCTTCCTGCTGTCTCACAAAAGGTGTTAACGGTGATGGTCCCATATCCGCCCATACCTCTCCCCACGTTTCATGCCTTCAATGCATGAAGCGTGGGAGAGATATGCGGACATAGAAAGGTAGAAGTTCTGCCTTTCGCTGTATGTTTATTTCTATTTGGTCCATCACCAGGTGGATCACCAAACATTCTACTATACCTCAACCAATCATACATTCGTCTATCATTACATTCTTCAGTGTAAGCGTTAAAATCAGTTGGTGGTCCGTGTCTGCACACCTCCCCATTACGTTTAAATCGATGTTCATTCTCACCATTCGTCTTCAAAAACCTCTGGTCCTTCACAAACAGTGCAACAAATGGATCCACAATGTATACCTCTCTTGTGTCACGGTGAAAATGAGCCAGACAATGTTCCTGTGGTGTTAATTTCGTGGCCGATATTTTAGTCGCAGGAGTACTCACAGAAACCAATCGTTTTTCGCTCTGTGTTAAATTCCGTCTTGGTATTGGTGTTGGTGTTATAAACCGAGCATTTTCTTCCGCGGTTGACTGCGTAAAATCCATATTACTTCTTTCTGCCATTTCATTTGCTACATTATCAACTTTATTTGTCGTACCTTAATAAAAGAAAACGGATATGGAGAGTTAGTATATCAGTGCTTTTTCTGTGCTTTGATTCCTTCTACGAAAGCAGAAAACAAGTTCACGGTAGAACATACGCTACGAACTTATTATATAGTAAATAACAAACTCACTGTTTACAAAGAACGTTCAATGCATAACTCACCGCTGGTCATAAATTAGAAACAGTTCCATATTCACCCCGTTATGTTTCCTCTTCTTCCTGAACTAATGCGTCCGTTGCCTCTTTCGCTTCTTCTCGTTGGCACATCCGTTCCACATGTCCGTATTGCTCGCTCTCATGCCCACTCATTGTCGTTGTCACACCCGTTCTTTTTGTTTGAAACACGCGTTTCACATTTGTACTGTATTCGGCGTCAAAGTGCTAGACAAACGTACCGGAGAAGAAAAATTATTTTTCTATGCGTGCGTCAAGACCGTTAATGAACTATTTTTCCACATGTCAAGAGGTTCGAATTGACATAACCATGAACATTACAACCTCCAAAACTCTTTCTACTATCCGTTCGGTTTCAAATTTCTCATATAACTTTAAATTCTGCTTCACAGCCCAATGTCAAATATGGTCCGCACAAACGAATCAAAAATTCTTCATCCAACTGGTTGTTTCATTAGTCATATGAATTGCATTGCACCTCCCCTTTCTTTGAAATGATGAAATGATGATTTTGTAAGCCTGTTTCTAATAAAAACCGTTCGGATTTATCAGCTAGATATGTTTGACCTGCGTTTCCGTTCATCTCTTCCTCATTTTCTCTCACCAAAAATTCTTCCTGATTGACCAATCTCATCTGTTCAGTTCCACTGTCACGTACCAATAAATCCTTTTCTTATTCCATTACACTGCTCGTTAATTATTTGTAATCCGTAACGGTTGTCAACTGCTACATTTTCTCTACCTTTATCATCTAATTGTGAAGAACAATGATTTCACTTGATAGAACGCCACCATTACAAAAACTATCTTCAATTTCAGAACTGTTCAGGAAGGCAATTATTTTCTTCAGAGACTTAAAGAATTTTTGACTTTCTTTTCGTATACATGCATACGCTTCTGCATGGCATCTTCCCTTTTCCTATCGAATTTGGTATGAATTCCAAAATTATTTGCCACAGTGGATAGTTTCCATCCACAATAAAGTATAACACATGTCTTTTTATGGATGAACTCTGTATTCCATATCCAGCACTGTGCATTAGACTTATGACCGAACGGAAAATATCTTGACATAACGGTGAGTGTACCAATGATTCCTCTTTACCAGATTCGTCTGTATCTACATTGCGCCATGACCAACAGTACCTCTCCAAATCAACCCACACCTCAAGTACATTCCTATTTCTATGTGTTTTCCATGCTTCCAAGTTGTCATCTGCATTATTACCATCGACGCACCCACCCTTCATCATGACACATTCCAAAAATCCAGCATATCTTGGAAACCCATGGAGACTGATTTTTTTCTTGATTTCAACTAATTCCAATCTTCTTGGTTTCCTATTAAGAAAATACTTGCCACATTGATTCCCAGCATACCGGCAAAATTCAAAAACATACTTTTCTATCTCGTTGAGAATGATCGCATACTTGTCAGACACGAACGGTTCCAATTTTTGTCGAACTGTATCCTAAGCAGACGATTGGAGGTGCGAGGCGGTATACAATCAGCGCCTTAGTCCGTACACTGCCACGTGTATTGTGAAATGTGGGTGGTCGGGGTCGATAGGTCTTGTGTGAATGAGATACTGTAGTATGCAGATATCGAGGTAGGTCGATAAGTACTGTAGTATGCAGAGAATGGTCGTAGGGCTAAAGTAGCGCTATAAAGGAAGCGCGATGGACTGTCGGACAAGCACGAATCAGTATCTATACCGATTGGGTGACTTCTTGATCTGGGTATCAATACCTGGGTCGGCCACAATAGAAACTAGAAAGTTTATTATTGTAAAGTAAAGAAGTGAGGGGAAGAGAAAGGAGAAGAAAGAAGAAAGGTGCTAATGGCGTTCTTATAGTAAAATTAGAACGTCAAGAAGCCGAATCGTAGACAGTAATCTTCGTCGCTGGAGCCTGTAGTAGAAACGTGTAATACGGTGTTCGAGCTTAGTTGAACCAGAAGGTTCCGTTTAGAGGAAAAGAGAGGTGATTAATAGTGTGGCCAGTGCCACTTGACTACTGTGTACCACGTGAATTATACAATTTTACCACCACGTATGGTAGCTTATACAATCAAAATCCTCTCGTCTGTTGGTACTACATTGCCGGAATTCCAAGCAACTGTACTGTCCCATAGCTTCGATTGAAGCAGTAACAAGTCATTACGTAGCATAAAAATAGTTTTAGACACATTAAACATATTTTTGAACGTCCAGTCGATACAGATGTCTACATTGCAAATGTAGTTTATTGTTTTTCCAAAAATACCCTCCTGCAAACTGTACCATGTTCCGCATGCATATCGGTTTCAATATATTCTTCGTTACTATTCATTCCCATCTGTTTCATTATTTCTTTTAGCAAGTGTTCCGGTTTCTTCTGCTGCTGCGGTTCATTGATTACTTTCACCTGTCACACTTGCAAAAGTAGCACCGCTTTTAGTATTCTCCTTCCGGTTTTCCAGTTCTTTCTAACACATAATAATCCCTTCTTCAATTTGAAACTGGAACTACCACACTCGGACTTTGAACTTTCTCTGCTTTCGGCTACCATTCTTGAAAAAGAAACAATTCTTGGTACACTTTATTGAAATTGGCAACTTGACCGCAACAGTACTGACTACCAAGAGAAAAAAATCACACAAACCAACCTGCCGTCCCGTCTCAATCCACATTCAACTCAAACTGCTAGTGTAACTCCACTGCTATTCAGACAACGCTGTCTACCCCACAAGTTTCTCCTACACGTGGAAACATTCCACCTATCTACTTCCAAATAAATTTTTAAGATAACACAATACGGTCGGTGTTTGGTTGTTACATAAAAACGTACAGTTTCCGATAGTGTACCAGTGCAAGAAACACGTGTTTTGAAATGATATAATATAATTTTTATTCAAACTCACAAAAATTGTGTTCTCGTTTCAAAATCCTGTCTTCCCATTGTTACAAAAAATATTAATATAATTTACTAATCTCAGCACCTCTTACTAGAGATGCCCTTACAACAATATTATTATCACCGCACATGATCTATATGTAGTGGTTTCATTTTGGAAAAGAATCATTTCCAAAGTAAAATCTGGCAGTCGAAAAATATTTTTTAATTTAATGAAGAACGGTACACACATAACTATGCTATTTCTAGCAAACAGTTTTTAGTTTCTTTAATTTTGACTGTTGTTTTGAATAATGGTTTGGTTATTATTTTATTCTAAAGAACCACGATGTTATAGTTTCTTTACCAATAATTTAATGCACAAGAAGCCACTGGCTCCTCGTGATGTTATGTCTGGTACACATTCACACAACATCTGCCATTGAAATTCGAATACATTAAGGAATGATAATGGAATTTGTAATTAAATATTTTGTATTCATGGGCGGGTATATTCAATGGCATGTACAGCTCGATGCATAGCAATAGTTATTTCTGCATACATTTATGGAACGAGAAATTTTTCCTTATAAAAATGGCTGGATAAAAGTGATTCAGTTATTGAGGTTACGGAAAATTATAATTTCAAAGTCCATATACAGATGCTTGGAGTTTTGTTCAAATCTTGAATTTTACTATCCACATGACATCAATAGCTAATGTGGCCGAGTTGTTAAGGCGTCAGACTTGAATGCTGGATCATGGGATTTGATGGGATTTCCCTCGCGAGTTCGAATCTCGTTGTCAGCGGCTCTTACATTTTGTTTATATTCGTACTCCGGGTGACCTTACATAAGTTTTGAATTGAAACTGTTCTCACTGTCGTCTTTCTGTCATTTATATACGAAAGTATGTGCGTGGTTACGGGATCATTCACATCCAGCTAAGAGATTGAATTATATCAAATTGTTCAAAATCAGTTAGATAATGAAATCAGAAACGCGAAGCAGGCGAAAAAGAAAAACATGTTGATGAAAATTGCAACGTTTGAAAATTACTGAAGGGTGACCTGGGAACAGGCAATATGGATTTATTTAAGAAGAAGCCGTTTCTCTCGCTGATGTGTATTTGATGAAGCTTCTATCTAGATCGTGGACCATTGCTGATTACAAGAAATAAAAAAAGGGGCAGCATGAAAAAACGCATATGAATTTCAAAGATATTTCCCTTTCCATGTACTAGACCGATGGGTTAGCCCACTCCACGACGATAAGTCCCACATGGAATGGGGATATTCAACAGCCTAATTATCGATGAGCTTAAAAGGGCCTAACATGGATTCAGACAAATAATACGGCTGGTGGCACAAAATTACAACAATCAAGATTCCACGCGCATCTCAACCAAATTCCCAACCGTACATCGATGTTCTCAACGCCTTATGCTGACACTGGCGGCATCTATCAATAAATTTCAACTATTCACCAGAGATATTACACAATGCTACGTACAAGCCCAAACGAAAATGGAACGCTATGTCTTCACTGAAGCGCAATCCGAACTCCAATTTCTGCCACATCTCTCACTCAAAGTGGTGAAACGTCTATAAGTGATTCCAGAAAGTAGCCTTTACTGGTGTCTCACCTATCTCGACCATCACCTTGCGGAACTCCTGATGACTCGCCTTCACACGGGTCCTTTAGTTTTGCTTCGACACAAAAATGGGAGATTGGATGGAATGGTGGCGCTACAATTGGACGATTCGTTAGCACTGGGATCAGAGAAATTTTTGAAAGATGAAGATGCAGCCTAAAAGCTTTCGATAAGTAAGGATAGTACGATTTTGAACGATAATGAAATCATCTTCATCGGGATCACTTTAAATAAAAAGGAAAAAGGTATCATCTCAATAAATCAAACCGATAAAATATGTAAACTCGAAATTCTGACGCATGAAAAGGAATTCTAAAGAAACGGAGCGCTGTCTCAGTACATAGGTGTTTGCTCCAGACCAAATGTCTGTTCATCAGTGCAACTACTGTCACCTGTCAACGATGTAATCACGAAGGACGAGATTAAAGCCCTTACAATATCAACCAGTAGAATGGTAGCAACTAAACAACGGGACTAATGTATCATCCACTAGACATGGAAACTTTCCGCATGGTAGTGATCTGTTATGTGTCATTTTGAAAGGCCAGATGATACCCCAGTCAACTTGGATACCTAATCCTCTTCGTAGAGAACAATGGCACTGCCAATATCGTTCACTACGTGAGCAAACCGCTGCAAAATGGTCACATGCTCCGTATTAGCGTCTGGGTCCTCGCATTATTTTTGGCTTTTGATTGTGCATATGTCATTAAGTACATGGTAGAGGACATTCTACCTAAGAAAATATAAATTGATATCTTCTTCGACTCTAAGACACTCTTCTATGTTGTTTCTAATTATTTCATCAAATGAGAGAAGAGGCTACAGATTATCATCTACACTCTCATAGAGAGTTACGATAAGGGATATCTTTCATGTATAAACTGGATCCCGGCCAAGACTAATCCTGCTTATGGACTCACCGAAATGACACTGAATGATAATAATCCGTTCTGGAAACTTCTATTAACAAATAATATCGACGTCGAAGCATTGGGTTGGAAAACTGCTTCAACCACAATGTCTCGCAAAATGGAATACTTGGATTGCCAATCGTATAGTTCAATCGATACTTTTGTGCGTCAATGAGCAGTGACGCTTGTGTAAACGGTGGAACTAGGCGGATAAATTAATGGGAAGGAAATAGAAAAAAGAGGATCACTTCAGGTGATGGAAGGAATTGTAATTATAATAAAGACAGGAAGACTGGATTTAGGGTAACTGGGTAAAACAATATGGATACTAAATAGAAATAAATAAGGTGTACAAAACCGTATACATAAATTAGATAATGAAAGCTGTTTAATTTATGAATTACATGCTTGTTGTTTGTAAATAGCTAGTACCAAACGGCCTTATCATCTGTATTTTCGTTCTATCTATAAATCATATACAGGAATCAAACGGTGTGCCTTTAAGTTTTATTGAATTTCATCTGCATAAAATTCAGCACTTTCTCTGATAAATTTTGGTCAAAATATAGTTATTAAATAACCCCATTTGTCTATGAAACGTTCGAAACATTCCCAAAATATCTCAAAAATATTGGGCACCTTCGTCCCGAATATATATTTGAGGTCAGTCCATTTGATCAGCGATTCCAACCTTCTTATAAAGATATGTATTGCATTTTCAGAACAAAAACAACCTGCTTCTTCTTTTTCTCCTAGAAAACCACAACTAATTCACACAGCTGTATTTTTTCTTTCGTTTTATACCGGTTTGTATTGAAAACACATTTATGTTGAAATAATACTTTGACATAAATGTGTTTTCTACTTGAAGGAGAGTTATCAGAGATACATATGATGTATCTCTAATAACTCTTCTTTCAGTTCGTAGGAATCCCAGATATTTCTTCTTTTTTTTATTTTTTGCCTGTTTCTACATGTATGTCATCATCAGCGAAAGAAGAGAGAAGAGCAAGCTTTTCTCTTTTCCAATTACGCCTCTTCTTGCATGTCGTTATTGTAAACTGTTTTTTAATCATCCTTCTCAATAAAAATGACGTCGTTCCATTGTTGTATTATTATATCTTGTCTTATTGTGTTACTTAACCGTCACGTCTGATCGTCGTTGTCATCGCAGTTAATTGCATTATTTCATTTCGTTTTACTATTTGCAGCACGTGTATGAAAAAGTAAAAGTTTAAGACGGAGAAAAATCAACTCATTAGAGGTCTTTGGCATGAGTGGTTTTTTTACTTTTACTTTCGATTTTGCGCACATGTGGTCGCAAAAGTAAAAGAAAGAAAAAGAACAATTTTGTATTTCGCTGAAGCGACAATTTCTAAGGATGCCAGGTGTCACAAATGTAGTGCATAAAACTCCCAGTAATGCTTAACGACGTAAATGATCTGATCTGAAGTGCGACTCGCATTTCAGATTCACACTTGAAATCAGTATCAAGAATGTGATAACAACCTGAGGTAGAAGGAACAAAATAATTTGGGAAATATGAGGCAAAAACAATTTACTTTACGTATGTGCAGGAAATATAGAAAGTAAAGGAACCGGGCTCTTCTTTCTAGTTTCATATTTGACGACGAGATTGCTGAGTTTCGGTACAAGAAGGTGAGGGAAATTAAGAGGGATATACAATTATTTCGAAATGAACGAAGAATTATCAGGGACACAACGTTTAATCTAAACGTATTTTCTACTGAAAGGTCGGTGACGGACTTTAGGTTCAAAGTGAAGGAAATAGGGCAGTTAAGTGAGCTGGTGACGTTCTCAGGCAGAACAAGTAGGAGACCTTACAGTTTCTGTTCTGTGACAGCAACATGTATTCTATTACGAAGGTTTTCTTTACCAACAAAATGGAGTGACCTGGAGTACATGTTTGGAATGAAGGCACCCGTTCTGTCTGAGGTTTTTTGGGAATGTGTTGAATGTCTCATAGACAACTGGGGTCACGTATTAAGTACATTTAGATATGAGTTTCTACGAGAAAGAGCTACTTTATATGCTGATGCTATAGAGAATAATGGTGCATCTTTGAATTCATGTATTGGATTCATTGATGGGACGAAAATACAGATGAATCGACCGTCGGGGAATAATCATTTCCAGCGATCATGTTACTAAGGCCATAAGCGCTTCCACTGCCTGATCTACCAGACAATCACTGCATCCCACGGTCTTATATTTCATATGTATGGCCCTGAAGAAGGACGAAAGCATGATATGACTCTATACCGAAATAGTGATATAGAGAAAATAATGTCAAATTCATTAATTATTAATAACCGGCAGTTTTACATTTATGGCGATCCAGCTTACGTGCTGAGACCGTGTTTGGTTGTCAGGTATAATAGAACCACAGAAACGGCTGCAGAATCATTTTTTAATAAAGATATGAGTGCTGCTAGAATTGCAGTCGAGTGGAGTTATAAAGATATCAAGGAAATGTGGAATTCGCAAGATTTCAAAAGGTTTTTGAAAGTACGAAAAGCACCTATTGCACTTCTATTTCAAGCATCTGTTCTATTATGGAACTTTAAGGTTTGTCTCCACAAGTCAGGACAAGTTTCTGATTTTTTTTATTGTGCACCACCACCACTACATACGTATCTTTCTCACGAATGAAACGAAGTAAATTATTATTTTCGTTTTAGACTGTCCAACAATGCGGCCAAAACCCCAATAAATCTCTTGCTCTCTTCATTGTTTGCGAGACGATCTTCCCATTCCATTTGCAAACGCTGGCGATCAAGTTCCAGTCTTTTCTCCTCCATGTCTAACCGGCGTTTTGTTTCAATTATTTCTTCTTCAAAGTTCTTCTGCAGTACCTCTTCCCGTTTCAGGTCCAACTTTAAACGATCCTCCTCAATTTTTATACGTTTATTGCTAATACCATTTCTACCGTTTATATTCTCCTTCAAGATCACAATTACCTCATCCTCCGATTTTGCATCAACACCACGAGTACTTTTTCTTGCTAAATTTTCAGTATTAAAAGCACTACCTTTTTCACTTCCGTTTACAGATGTAGATGGATTTTTCCTACTTGTAGACATTTTCTGATTTCCTCTCCACCAGTCGCTAGCCGTTCCTCTAATGCGAACTTTTCGTTCTGTTTCTCCCTGATGTTTTCCTCGTGCTCGTCAATTTCGAGCACGAGATCATCCAACAGCTGCTCTCTTTTCCCATTCGTTTCTGAAATTCCAGTGACACACATTCGTTTTCTTTTCACGTTACGCGATGATCCTCTAAAATTTTCTTGAATCGATCAGTGAGTGTTTTCCATGATTGTTTTTGAACATCACTAAGCGAATTTGACGGTACGGACAGGAAAAAGTGAGGAATAGTTTCCTCATATTTGCTTTGCATCTTTCCGTGATCAGCAACATGGGCGCCGGTAATAGATACACATTTGAGCAGGGCTTCGTCCATTACTTTATTGAACCTTATCCTTCTCTTCCTTGTTATGGAAAGGGTCAGATTTCTTGTTGTAAAGTTTCTCGCCGCCGCAGTTCGTGCTACCCCAATCGCATATGACATTGGATCCGGAGCTTTCCTCGGTTAGATGTCATTGGGTTCAGTGTGTGATTGAGTGGTGTTGGTAGGTGTAGCAGTCGGTGTTGTAGTTTGGAAATGGCGGTAGTCCGTTGTCAGCATAGGACGGTCCGTCGTCCCCGACAGATTCTTGCCCAGTGTTTCTAACAAACAGATATGTGAGAATCTTCTTGAGTGTTGGTGCTTGGTCTACACAGGTATACCAAATCGCATCCTTGTCGACCAAGGTTCATCTCTATCCCAACAATTTATCGCCTTCGGCCACCTTTCAAACCGGGGTAGAAGCCCACTCATCACTTTTGGATACAATCGGTCAAAATTCAATCCATCCCGAAAAATCGATGAAATTACAGTGTAAGCACGACTTACAGTACTGTAAATAATGTTTACACCTCGCCCTCGATTTTTCGGACTGAATTGAATTTTGACCGACTGTACTTGTTGACTGATTTTTTGTTGATTGATTTTACATTGTAAGTACCTCGATTTTTCGGGCTGGATTGAATTCTGACCGACTGTACTTGTTGACTGATTTTTTTATTGATTGATTGATTTGTTTTATAATTTTTTGTTTGTTTTATTGATTTTGATTGACTCAACGAACTCCACTGTGAGATGTAGTTGGTGACATTTTTGCGTATAAAAGGCACAACACCAAGTTGTATCTACTGAAAAATAAAAACTTCAACAAGTTTGACGACAGATGTATCTCTTATTCACCCACTACATCCACACAACCTGATGATAATCAAGTTGTAGGTTGCGTCGGATTCTACGACTTCAAAATAAGCCCTTCATGTTACGCTTATATCTTTCTCGCGCGAGGACAGGCTATAGACTCGCTGAATACCCGCACAGATCCTTCTGGTCGTTGTGGCTCTCCGTGGACATCTAGTTCTCTACGATACCATTGTTCCCTGTATCTCTCCGAATTAGGTGTCATTGGCCACGCTACACTCACATCTCGTAACGTCGCTCTCAACACGGTCGATACGCTCATCAGTTTCTCGACAAGTTTCGTTTACTATGTTTTTGTTGTTTCGCTTTTCTCCCCCTTTACTAGTACCCCCTTTTATCCTCTTCTAGTATCCTTTCTCCCACTTTCCTTAGTCCCTCAATCTGCCCTTCTTCCCTGTTAAATATATATGTATCGTGATATAATTCACGATTAGGCGAAAAGCGTCCTCCTCTTCCTTTATTATCGTGATGGTCCCTGCTTCCCTTTATTCCCTCCTTCCCCCTTTCCAAACAGCCCGTATGCAGTTATGGAGTTATTTTTATTCCGCTTCTGGCGTGGTTTCCCCTAAATAGTGTGGCACGTGATTCAATGTATGTAGATGTAAGTGTAAACTTACTTCTTTCCCAAGTCGGAGTTTTCGCCTTTCTTCCTTCGCCGATCTACTCAGCGTGGCACAGAGGGGTTAGACTTGGTTACAATCTTACGATGTAAGTACGTCCGATCCTAGTGTCGCGTTCGTGCCGGTCTCCGT
>JAULBU010046529.1:0-13584 GCA_032358235.1 Odonthalia washingtoniensis | reverse complement strand
TTCCACAGTGATTAACTCTAACCTACCCGTACATGCTTGTGAGGTACAATCATGTATGGGTAGGTGTGTGTGGTACTTTTTTTCAAGCATTATTTGAACGAACTGTTAATATAGTGTTGTAATAATAGCAACATCTGGTTTCTGACATCATAATGGATCAAACTGGCTATTGGAGTGTTACATTATCAGAATTTCAGCCTGTGAACGTACCGTAACATGACAGGCTGAAATTCTGACACTTTTGAAAAGTAATAAATTATACGTTTTATTCTCGGAAGATAACGTAGATATTATTACATGTACGATAACGGGCTGTCATAGTATTCTTATTGTATAGTGAAATAATTTATATTAGTTTATTCATTGCAGTTATAGTGATAAGTGTTTAATGTAGTGTACATAATAAGAGACGACTTGATTATAAAATTACTGGAAAAATGAAAATAAAAGTACTAGTTGTCTTTAACGTGATGAACATAATCAGGACCGTAATCAATGAAAAGTTCTTGACCAATTTCAATAGGACATAAAGCACGATTTTCCAAAGTTTTTTAGAAGTGGCAACCGCATCAGATCTAAACTTTACGTTTTGCACGAGAGCGCAATTTGAAGTTCTTAGATTATTCAATCTGTCGTTAGCAGAAGATTTATCTCCCGGAAGAAAATGGAAATCATTAATTTATCTTGTAATGAACCGGGGGGCAGCTACAATACATGCCTTTTTTTAGATTCATTACTTTCCCTGAATGTATGCTCACATAAGTGAGCAATTGGCACCGTATTTCAGAATTTGTGCCTGAGGTACTGAAAGTACACCCTCGTCATATGTTTTTGTATTTGATTGAATTCCGCCGATATTTCGGTAAACAAATGTTCCCTAGAAATGATCTATGAGGAAACATTCATCAATGGCTTTTCTGCAAAAACTCCCAGACCAGTTTCATTATTTTGGATTTTGATCGGTTTCAAGGAAATAACTAGTGCTCCTGATTCCAATTCAAGCATTTTATTTCTAGGTATTCCAGGAAGGGCTCGTTTCCATTATATTTTCCACTTGTACCATGAAATGGGAACACCGTTTTCATACAAAGATGCATCCCCGATGGCTTGGGAGATGAAGTGACGAATCTGTTTAGGGGGTGTCTGAACCGTGGAAAGTCCTGGAGGAATATCCCATAAATCTCATAACAATGAATCATTATCTAAATGTTCATGTTCCATATACGGGGATGTATTACCTTCCTCAGAACGGTAGAACGCTCTTGATTCTTTCTAGTGGAATATTCATGACATTGTTGTCCATCAATGACGGCAATGGCATACACCACTTCAATACCAAAGTTTTCAATTGTTTTCTTTTCATGAAATGAAGTTTCCAACATCAGTTTGTAATTTCTTTCAAGCAGTAAGTTCATCATATAAACTTATACTGGCATCTTTGACATTCTTTATGATGGCGTCATCATCATCATCATCACCCCATCATCATATTCATTAACATTAGAATACTTAAAAAGAGTGGCAGGTAATGACACCTTTGCTTTTTTCAAACAAGCTTGGAAAAATACAACATGATGATTTTTCTTGAAGAAGTATATGTTTTTCTAAATTATCAAGAAATATGCTCACTTCTCTTCTACTATTTCATCTTGGGTTGGTTTCACTATTGGTATACTAGTATCAACATCATAATTTTGCAGTTCTTGTAGAGTTTCCAGCTCTTTTTCTATTAAGAAGCCTATGCTTATCTTCCATGTATAATATTAGCAAAAAGAAAACAATTCTTAACAAAGTTGAAGCGTGTGAAGCATTTTTATATGTAATTATTAGACGAAGACCTGATGAAGCGTAAAAAGAAAGTCCATATTAGTTTCAGAAAGTCTTGCATAACTCTATGCTATTACAAAGTATGGAAGTTGTTACATACCGCCCATATGCATGCTTTTCGCATACCAGTTTCAAGAAACAAGAAATCAGAGATGGCATTGAACTCACAATGTCTTCCTTTCCAGATGCGTGAATAACAGCACTTTAGAATGAGCCTGCATTGCGTGAAGAACCAAAATTGTTTAATATGTTCGTCAAACCTATTCAGAAAGCAGTTTATCCATCGCAAAGATGTAATATGTATAAAAATATGAGAAAGAAAACTATTAATTGGGAAAAGTAAAGGGTATGGCTACACAGAGATGTTCGTACATTGTTCGAAATATTTAAAGTAATTTGTTCAAAGCTTCTCGAATCACAGGAATATCTTCTTCAAAATATTGTTACATTCCATTTAGATGGCGTTTAATATACATCCCATTTACTTGGTTTCATTACAGACACTACATTAACTCTGACAACTGCGAAGAGTGGTAATCGTGTCACAGTACTTGCACTGAAATTTGCAAATTTACTTTGAAAAAAAATTGAACTAGGCACATATATGCTATATCTGTACTTAGTTCGAATTTATTTCGTTCACAATTACTGTTAGTAACAGTAATTGTGGAAAAACATGTGACATGGACACATGCATCATACCTCATCCTTCTGAATTGTACGCGGCACAACCAAAAGAGAAAGTAATTTGGGAGTATAGGAAACTAAAAGCAACTTCTCATTACATTGATAGTACTCCAAAAACATACCAGAGGACGATTTCTTTGAAAATTATTAGCAACAATAATTCATTGGCACTAAATTCCGAAAAGGATAGCGCCGATAATCACGGTTTTCTGAATATTGGAAATAATACAGAAAAAGTTGCTAGTAGTGACATTTTTTGAAAAGATGACCAAAAACATAGCTAACTTGATGACCAAATGCGGCCAGTGGACAGAACACTACCTGAACTAGTCCCAGCGAAGAAAAAGATTGACATGGCCGCCTTGATTAGAAAACACTGTCATAATCGTCATGAAATGTTGAAGTTATGTATGCCGTCTTCGATGTGGAAAACGGAGTCCTTATATCATGCAAACATTGAATAATTGTGGGATGAATTATCCATACTGATACATCACCGATCCTATTGAGCATGTACATATCAGACTATATTAAAAGTGCACAACCTTGCCATGTTTATAGCTACAAGGGCGTATCTCAAAGAAGAGTAATTTTGTGGAAACTTACTCTTTACTATATCAGTAGATAACATAATGGACAGTAATAATACCTAAGACTTAGTTTCAGCAGAGGATCTGTCTTTCGCAATTGGCTACTTCGCTACTTCCCGAACGGAACTCGCTCACATAGAGTACACGATAATGAAAAGGTTCTATGACAGAATGGCGCTTTTAAATAATGGTAAATATGAACAGAGTCGGTTTGCCATGGACACATAAATGTTTTATTCAACACATAGAAAGGAGGACAGAAATGGTTTGTGGAAGATAATTGATACTTTCCAAAACTATGATTTCGATGATTCACTACATCATCGAACCATAAACTCGACATTGGGAATGACGTCCCATGTAGAATGCGTCGCATATCAAAAAGTATGGAAGGTGAGAGCTAAACTGGAAATGTATTTATGCATAGTTTCTCTTTAGCTGCGGTTGGGAACTTTAAAGAAAGGATCCCGTTGAGATGTTGAAATCACTGATACTGGTGGGCGTTTCCTCAAAATTAGAGAAAAGATAAGGCTACAAAAACTTTACTGTGATGTTCTTTACAATTCAGAACCTACGGTGAAACCTGTAGAGCAAGCAGGTTACTTTGTAATGATAGAAGGACCATCTGGATTTGAAATATGGATTGTTAATAGGTCTCATATATATGACCAAGAAGATGAGAGTAAATTGAAAGGGTTGTCAGATTATCTTGTTGCTAGAATCGTACTCATTAAGCCGTTCTCAATATTGTGGGTAAAAGGAAACTTTTTCAACACAGGAGCTGGTCCTGGAACCTGGGTTGAATCTGATGAAAATTTAAGATACCACATTATTTTCAACCGAACTTCTAAGTCTAAAGGTAATAATGTCTGCTTTCCCATCAATCTCAATCCTACATATGCAGCATATTATATTGTAAAAGATTATTACACTTTCCTTCCTGTTTTCTTTAGAAATTAGTTTTTCCTCATATTCATGGAATGATAATAAACTACCGATAGTTACATGATTTCATGTAAACATGGATTAATATTTTTTTTGTACCCACGTGAACAATAGCAAAAGTGTACCGCGGATCCCCCTGTCATTTATTTTAAAGTAAAAAATGAGATCATAACCCTAGTAGAAAGTACCTCATTTTGTGGAGAGGGGATAGCCGTGGAGTGGCCAATGAATGGCGTGCTAGTGGCGAGTCGGAATTTTTGAAAAATAATCTACAGAGACTCAGCGTTATCTTCTTCAACCATTCGAATGGCGCACAGATGGAGTGTGAAAAACCAAATGAGCGCCATTGATCCGTCATTTATCTGCCAGCCATGGGTGAGATCGACCATCAATCCGCCATTCAAGTAGTTTGCCACCAAACGAATCGTTGCACATTGGCGGATTTGAAACCTACTTCAAAATAAGCTGTATATATTCATCACACTGTATTGTAATTGCCATTCAACCGCCATTAATTAGCCACTGGTTCGTATGTTATCAGCAGTACAGCTTTAAATGGCGGATTAATATACATTATAAGGATAATGAGAGGCTCTTTAATGGCTTATAAAAAGTAAATTAAAATTATAACAAGGGTCCTCCAATGGCTCAGAATTGATGGATTCTAATTATTTATAGGGTATATAAGGGTTTAGTACGCTGGAAGGTGTGAAAAGTCACCGTCAGAATATTTACTATCCTCACATTCACCGTCCATAATTCAACTATACATACTTTCACCATACTGATATTTCACTTTAGACACCTTTCACCGTACTAGGTCCGGATTCTCCCTTGTTTGTATCATACAATATTTTTTAAAAACATTTATCATATAAATAAACTGGTAAATTGTTAAAACATTAAAACATTAAAACATCCAAATATTCAAATTCTGTTTCCCTACTTCGGACTTACTTCAACAACGCTTCCATTTTACGCCGCCATAATCATGCCCTTCCAGATTCCAAATACCAACCTCTTCAACTTATACAAAACTATTTCAATTTGAAAGAAGGTAATCGTTGCCCCTCTGGAGTATTGTAAAAGCAGTCGTTCTTGTCCATGAGGCTGATACAGTCGTTGGGAACGAAGCAGAATGAGTTGAAGGAACTGATTTCGTCTCACTCTCCGTTTATTTCTCATCCTTAGCGTGTACGAAATGTGAGATTGAGACAGAAACAAAAACATGTGAAATAATAAGACTGCATGGACATACCAAAATTATGAAATTTTGAGTAATTTAACAACTTACTTGTCAAAGCTTTGAAACTAGATTCAATAGCTCGTTTCCTAGCTATTTACAAGCCAGTGCGCCTTACAGAATTATTAATAAATAGGAGATAACATCGCATGTAACGATTGAGGTGCGAAAATACGATATTTCTAGGAATAGTAATAAAGAAATTGTAGGGAAAGCAAGCAACGTTGAATGAAACTAACGTTGATAACGTTTTATCAAAGAATCCGTGCAGTCAATGTTCATCAAAAGTTGTGCATACATAATTATTGTCGCCGTCGTCAATAGTGAGCAAGCCCTTTGTTATAACTGATGGGAAATGTTCGGAATATCTAGATGAGGATGAGAAGGACAGTGATGGTAATGAGGAATACAGACAACGAAGTTCATAACGTTGATGGAGATGAAGTTTAGAATGTGATTGAACTTTCCTTGAGACGCTGTGGACGAAAAGAGGGGGCAGTGAGTGAAACGAAAGATGGTAATAATAATTATCAATATGTGTGAAGTTGTGACCGGCGGAATAAAACGAGGAAAAACGAAAACGCAAGAGAGAGTAAAATATTTTAAAAATGTATATTCTCCATTCTTTCAAAATTCCAAAATAATGTGAATCAACTTCTTTTTCATTTCAAAGTAATATACCTCCCTTCTGTTTCGAAAATAATCTGCCTCAAGTACTTATACCACGAAATCATCAACCATTTTCTTTCAAAACAATCTTAGAAGAAATAGTTATATCTTGCTTCTTGGAAGTTCTTCATTCTCGTCTTTTCTTGGCAATGTACTCCATTGTATGAGATTTAATTTTTTAGAAGGATTGATTGCCTCAAGATGAGCAATACGCTGCAACAATTCTTGTTCATGATTGCGAATAGTAACCGACGAATCCTCACGCAATAAGTTTGTTGCTTCATTTTTTAAATTTAAAACATGCATTACCTTCTTTCTTTTCTCAACTCGTCCCTTACTGGATGATAATCGTTTGGGGTTCGTTAAAAATCCAATATTTTTCGAAACCAGATTATTTAAAATACTTCCCTGTGCCTGGTTGGAAGTACTGTTTCTATACTGAACACCACAGCTTATAGTGGGACTAGAGTATGGTGATGGGACAATACTCTCCATTGAGCCCTGGGCATCTTTATCACCTATATAGTCATATTTCGGTTGAAATAACTTGAGTCATTGCTATTAATATCATTTTAAATGTAATCTTTACGAGTACTGGTAATTGCGTTTTCATTTATCAACATGGTGTCACCAGGAGTACCGGATGTACCATTTTGTTTTTTTTCTAACTGTAATTACAGGTGAATGCGCTGTTTCCTTCTGACGTTGTATCTCATTAGCCATCTCGTCAGCCAACTTATCTACAAATTCTCTGTGAAAAACCCAGTACCCCATACTAGCTTTCACGATTGGTTCACGTTCGGTCAAAAACACAATACAATCGTCAAGAGAAGCCATAAACTCTGCGTGAGATAATTTTGACAGAGCAGTCAGTTCTGAATAATTATAGATCCCTGGGTAACGTCCAATTTTACCATTTCTTGCAATAATTCCGCCATTGTGAGCATTATCATGTTACTGAGACGAACAGGATTTGGAATTTCTATCTCCAGATGCTCACCAGTAATATGTCCTTACTTGAATTTCTCGATGGCGTCCCTTAACGCCTTTCCTATACTTACGGAGCTTGATTGAGATATTTTGCGATACAGTTGAGGGATAATCCCAACTGGTCACTGGATATCATACGACACAACCATGGCCAACTTGCCGTTCATAGTACAAGAAACAGCGATGTGTTAGAATATAGATTATCTATGAAGTTGGAAAGTTGGAAAAGTAGAAGGTTGGTCAAAATTGGCGAGGGAACGAAACGGAATTATTTGTATGATATAGAGTATGATGTAGAGATGGACGAAGAAAAATCTGTTATATGTGTCTTTTTTAAATTACGTTTTCGCTTCAAGTGTAATTGGGTTCAACCGAAAACTTTTGAGTGTGATGAGGACAAAAATAATTTAAAAAAAGGAATCTAATAATACAGCATCTTCCATTTAAGAACACGTCAGTTGATTCCGGATCAAAAATAATGATCAATCTCGAGAAAAATTACCTGCTTGTGTAAGATGGTGTCACACGAAAAGTACAGCGCACGGCGATACTATTTTAATAATTTTCCTCCACGTTACTCACACGGGACGGAGCCTCAGAGAGCATGGATTCGTATTGATAGGGATCTGGATTCAATTCCTAATGTATTTTGAGACCACAAGGGAATTAGGGGCTTGTTGACTTTTTCTTCCTTCAAGGTGAAGGAAAAATGTATGATTCTTCGGGTAGATAGATAAGAAATATGGGAGGATGTTTTCTTTTATTTCCTCTCCCTCACGGAGATGTCCTCGGTGAGAATGACGTAAAGAAATAAATTGAAATGTGTACAAGAAATGGAACATTAAATGGAAGGAAAAAGAATCGTGTCATTTGGAGATGATTGTTTGGTGATAAATGAGTTCATAACTGAGGAGAAATATAAAGGGAATAATTATGGATATGTTGAAATGAGTACGGCACAATTCATTTCTTGTCTAATCAAGAGTTTATTCCGTCAAAATGGCCGCTGGGGAAATGGAATGACTATTGCTGTGGTAGGTGCCTTAGAATTAAATTATTTCCATCTACATAGAAGACGATCTGAGGTGAGTTCAAAAATGATAATCGGGAGAGGGTGGCGTGTGATTATTATGTTTAATTTCTATGGAGGGCTTGTTTATTTTGTGAAAATAGTGCATGAAAACACTCCTACAAATTTACGGTGTCAGTTAAGTATGTTATAGTCAGGGAACGATGCCAACAACGTACATGGGAGAAAAGGTTTACTCCATTACAAAAAGAAGCAGTTGGCTGGAAATTGCATTGTGCAGGTTTGGAATGGGTATTGATGTTTTTGTTGCATCTTTGGAAGCAGATTTCTGATCAGTGTTATTGTTTATGCGTATTATGCGATGGTTGACATTTGTACTCACAGGGGTTGGAGAAAAGTTGTCAAAAAATAAAATAATAAATGATGCCATAGAACTGGAATATAAACTGATCAGTTTAAGTCTACATGGCCGTGTAGAAAACGATATACACTTACATACCATTTCACTAGGTAGTAAACCACATTTCTGTTGTGATGTACATGGTATTGTCATTTATGTTCTTATATCATCGAATAAGTTACATCCAACCAAAAAATTACGCAGTTTTCATGTGTATTAAGAGCGAGATGTACAAAATTAAACATCATGCTATACTATCATGAAGGCAGAGTTCCCGAAAGTATACAAAAGTTGATTAGGTATTGTAACATCATCACTTTCAACAAATAAGTCGATACGACGACCTCAGAATTTAATCTTTTTCCAATGGGTGTGACTTGGATAAATAACTCCGTGAATTTATCCATAATTCCCCGAATGGATCAATAAGATTTCTTAATTTGAAAGAGAACGATCCAATTTCGATAGATATTCTCAAAAGTACTTCACTAAGCAATGGTATCCTCGTGAAATCACATCATCACTCAATATATTATTACCAATTACGAAGTAGTACCACCCATCAAAGATAAAAAGCAATAGTGAGATTTCTCTTATGCTTCATTCCATTTCGGAGTTTATGCTACAATAATTCTGGACTTTCTACAACCTTCTCTATTTATTCATGGAATGGTCCTATTTCTTCAAATTTCATACTTTATTTTTTCAATAAAACTATCCTTCAGATTTTTTTCAAACCTTTCATCCAAAAATTAAGTTAAAAATTTGATTTCGGATAAAAAATATAAAAATGAACCCAATACTTGTTTGTGGTCCCGTTCAAATTTTGTTTTCCAATGTTTCGCACCGTAGTATTAAGTATTAAGAAGAGCTAAAAGGTCGAAGACAAGATTTCTTTTAATAAATTTCACAAGAAGAAACAAGATCCTACCAGCACCTATTTTTATCGTTCATACATTATTTCATCTCCATCATGATAATCCGAAATTGTTGGTATATTTGCCACTATTCATATGGCTGTGGTTGCACTCACGCATTTTATCTGAGAACTGCAAATCGCCATAGTGATACTGCTAGGCGTAGGACAATAAACAAACGGCCACCGCCGATTATTACACCTCCATTGTTATTGTCGGATTCGACAGAGTCAGGAACTGCTAATGAAGCACCAAATCACGATTTGTTAATTGGTACTGATGAGAACTGTAATGTTGAAAAGGACTATGGAATAGTAGCGGAAGTTGATATTAATGATGAATCAACATATGACTGGACATTTAGATCTAATGTCAGCGAGGAATAAGAAGAAGAATTCGGCGAATATAAAGATGGAAATTTAGCACAGCCCGTAGAAGGCACCACCAAAATTTTGGGACAGTTCGTCTTTCGTGCATCGTTAAACCCAATAAATCAAATTCATCGCATTAATATTCCTTCTACAATTACTCTTGAAATATACCAACTCGTTTCTTCTGATTTAAATATGTTGGTAAAGCTCCATTAAAGTTGGGAACATTCATTATGAATCATGGTTGGATCGTCGAATTTCATATTCGTTTTCATGCAAACAATGAAATTATGGATTTGCTTTTGCGAAAGGAGTATCAGATTTTCTACAATAGTTTCAAGGGATTGAAATTAGCAATTTCAAGAGAATGCAGTATTTCTATTTCTACTTCTTTTGTTGTAGCAACAACCACAAAATGATAAATAATTTTGATGGAGTTATAGTAAAAGTGATTGTACAAGTGGTGAAATATCCACGTTTCAGTACATTTCAATCAGATATCGTCTACAAGGTCGTGTAAAGAACTCCAAGAAGGGTCCGGAGCTTTTCCATCAATACTATCAACATAAAATCAGACGTTTTCTAGACTAACATAACCAGGAATCGACATACTAGGACTTTTATTGGATATTTATTTAAAAACTTTGCTGAGGATCTCGGTGGTTATGCTCAAATCAAAAATGATATCTTTCTTGGCTTGTCGGCTGATATGGTCAATCCGTTTAACTGAACATAGTACTCGTTTTGGACTGTTATTTTCATAATTTTGAAGCATCCCTCGTCCATTAGGTTCAATTTAAGTAATTTATCACTACTGTTGGTTATACCTGGTCCAAAGAAGCGGAAGAATTTATTATCATTTTTTAATCCTGTTCTAGATGAGCTGAAGTGTTGGAAAATGGTGTGAGACTACAATTTTGGGATGGTGCGGAGCTCAAAGTAAGGGTACATTTATTATTTGTACGTACGGATATGGTAGCTATAAAAAAGCTGGGCGGAACGGAAGGACATAACGGATACTGGGCATGTCTTTTTTTAAAAATATGGGGATTTCATGTAAAAGAACAACGACATATTTATTTTCCTGATCGTTTAAATAAACAATCTAAATATGATCAAGACGTAAATAGAAGAAATCAACCGACGATTTTATGGATTCACAATGATCTGGAGATGCGATCAGAAGTAGATATCACAAATGGTGTTGAAGAGGCAACTGAAGCGTTCATAAATAGTTCATGAGCTGACTTGGATGTTATATTGCAAGAAAATGGTCTGTCCTCCCATATTTCAACAACACTAGTGACGAGAACGACAAATTTAAGGCCATTTAAAAGTTTTGCTATTGATATAATGCATCTATCATATCATAATATTTCTGTAGTACCTCGCCCAGTGGCGGGTACCGAGTCGTACCCACACTAATTCCGAGCCAATTCTCCGTTTATTCCGCTCATTACGGTCTTCCTTCCACGCTTTTCTTCTTCTCCCTTCCTTTGGCAGCTTACATGTGTCCACCCCCACTCCAGCTAGCCACGTGTAGCTCCAATTTTCAGATAATAAGTACCGTCCTCGCTGATGCCAACCAGCGCCAACTTGGACGGGTATCTTTGCCCTCGTGATCAACTAACCCCAGCATCTTCTTGGACAACTCTTTTTGGATGCCCCGAGCAAGAAACCAAACAACCACGCTACGGGTTGAGATCAGCACGACTCACCAGTTCTCCCTCACGTGTGCGCCTCCCTCCGAGCGGCGCCACTGGACTTGTGAAGCACACCGTCTGTGTTTCCGGAACTAAATGCCTACTTCCAAGCGGTGAAGGTGTATGGATGTGCCAGGGAACAGTTCATATATTTTATCGGTATGAACTCCAGCATTGGACCATTCATAGGATGGACATTCAAGCATTGTAGTTTTTTCCTGGGCATTCATATTTTCAAAAACTGCTAATTTTATGAAGGCCTGGCATTTAGTGTTTTGTAGTTATGTGCAGATGCGACAATTAATCATAAAAACAAAAGGTGGCCCCAATTTTGGTCATTGCTGTCACCACTTTTCGATCCAATATTACGAAGACATTGATTGAAGTAGTGCGTGTATGACTTCCAGCAATACAAAAACATCAGAGAGGAATGCACGAAATCCACCATAAATGCAATTACTGTACGTCATGAATGCCTACATTGAATAAATGAAAGGAAGCCATTCACATTTACATGAGAATTCAAATCCCAGTCTTTCCATTACATATCTATTAGAAATCAGTAGGACGATATGGATGTGGAATGTAAAGCAATATTTCACTAATGTGCTCCCGGCCTCCAGGACGTCGTTCACCACAGTTTATCGCACATTCAGGCCGTCCTTGGAGCTGCACGTGCATAAAAAGAAAATGGAGTATGTTCCAGACTGCAAAAGATCGCTGTGTTTCAGTGTCATAGCTCGTGGATCATATTACAGGCCTGATGACGGTTGCTATCATAATTGATGAATAATGTGGGAAATGTGCCGATTACGCCCTATAGTGCAGGATAAAACCATCTCTTTAATGGTCCCACAAAAGCAGCCTGTGAAGATAATGTTTTTGTAATCTCATAATATTGAAAACGGGTTTCCCAGACTAATACTCAGAATGGAACACGCCCTTCTACATGTCCATTTCCACAGTTTACATACCAAATTCCCATGGTTATTGTCTAGCATTGTACAAGAAGTACTACTGTCACTTTTTCTTCATGTCTACTTTCAAAGTGCAGACTGGCTACGAGCCCTTCAGATTCTATAATGATACAAACTACTTTCTTTCTCATCTCTTTTATTTCTCACTCCGTACCCGCTGTTCAGGTTTGCTACCTTGTCTATGACCTCGAATGACATTTGGTCCTATTTGTATCCAATAGTTTTCTCTACGACATACAAACTATCTACACGTCAATCGTTTTACGTATGCATTCAAACAAGAATCAGATACGATAAATTCTTGCTTTTTCGCTTCATCGACTTTGTCAACTATACTAATATACTTCCTTTCTGGTTCGAATAGTCCAATGTTGATTAGAAAGAATCGCCCGTTCATTTTATTCCCCAAACATTATTCATCTTCCCATTTTTTGACACAGAGATAGCTGCATTATAATTTCGTAACACATACATGTTGGTGTCAAACAATTTCATTAGTTCTTTAGCCAATTTCTTGAAACCTTCAAGGTTCCAAGGAATTGACTATAGAAGTTACAGGTTAGATTTTCTGCCACTCCTTCTCAACGGACCATGCAGTCCATGTACTACTTCCTCTACGCCGCCTTGGAGAAGTTCTCTACATATCATCTGCTAACATGACTTTTTCTTCATCCCCCTCATCATCATATTTTGCATTTATTTATTCTTAAAAATTCCTTAGATTCTCTTGGTCAACTTATCATCATCACCACCATAATCATCACCACCATCATTATCATCATCAATCTTCTGCTAGGCCTTTCACGTAAGCACTAAGGTTATCTTTATCATAATCACCATTGTATGTATCATCGTCATCATAATTATCGTGTTCTTCTTCATAATTACTGCCCGTTTTCCTCTCGTCTTCATTATACATCTAATTTCATTCAAATAATATAACCTCTGAAAAATACAGCACACTGATATGTTTCATCATTCCATATTCCTACACATATCATATGGAGGAGTATGGAATAATGAAATAGATTATTGTTTTGTTTTTTTGGTGATGATCACCAAAATGACCATCGGAGACCATGATGGTCCCCGATAGTCATTTTCTTCATCACCGTCCTAATTTCCATTATCCTCATCATCACTGTCAGCAACATCAGTAAATTTTCTTGATGATGCTTAGACAAGTTGTTGTCGATATTTCTCCACAGCCGTACCACTAGAAAAAATTTGGCGTA
>JAULBU010046518.1:0-13585 GCA_032358235.1 Odonthalia washingtoniensis | reverse complement strand
CTTGCAATATGTACGAACCAGAAGGGATACCGTTACCACTTTGTTGAAATCAGCAAATACAGCGTCATAGACAGCAGAGAAGAATTGTTTACAAAGGGAAGAGCAAAACATTCTGCAGGACATTTCTGTTGCAACATGGGTCCCATTTCGGGAGAAGCTGGAGAAGAGACATCTGCACCTACTTCTTCGGGGTGTGTTCTAAATGCTTACGAATAAACCATTGCATAACCCTCATATCGGTACTTCTAAAGCAATCAAAACATGTTTCATGACATATCTGTCAAGTCCATTCTTAACAAAGAAATGCATTGACAAACGAGATAAAGGGAAACAATTTCGGACACAGGGCGTGGCGCTGTTACGTGCTTGTAATTCACTTCTTTCTGCAATAGAAAACTCGATCGGTGCACCCGGTTTCCCTGTTGAATTCTCGACAAGGGAGAAATCCCAACAGCTGAAAGGTTTCTTCTTACATAATTCAATTCGAGGAATGTTTGAGGGAAAAGATCATAACTGTTTGGATATGGTTTTACACTTCGTGACAGCGTACATCAATATATTCACTGATAACTAGGATGATTCTACTTTGACCAACATTTGGACAAATTACACAACATTAATGCAAGAATTGCTATACGACAATAACTCTTTCGGATGGTCACAGGAATCAATAGATGACATCCAGGACAGAATTACTATTCTAAAATTGGAATGCATAGAAACATTTCAGAAACATTTCGATACTGGAATCCACCCATTCAAGTTCCATTTACTAGCCCACGTGGTAGAAGACCTCTCTAGGTTTAGAAGTCTAAATATTATTGATGCATCACCTTATGACACTTCAATGAATTCTTCAAACAGTCATATCGGTCTACTTCCAAAAGGATGGCAACCAGAATGGATGAAAGGGTGAAAAATATGGGACCAACAATTTCAACTATACGTCGAAGTTCAACACATGCTGCGTTTCTAAAATAATGTTCCGTCCAGATTGCTAGACCTCATTCGACAGGGACGACTACTAAAGCTAAAGCTAAAACACAGTTATCACCATATTTGGTACGGGAAGGTATTTCTGTTTCGTTACAACAGGTTATAAAGTTGCCACAAGACAATGAATGTGACTATTTAACGAATCCACAACGCAAATTCTTACTCCAATATTGAAAAAAGTATCACGCTCCAGTCTGACAATTTTCACGGATCTCATTCAGACGTACTTCCGAAACCACGATCTGTTGCTTACAAACCCCGAAATTTCTCTCCCATTTTTTAAGTTAGGGTACATAGTTGACGGACATCTTCCAACATTGCAACAGTATGACAGTTCTAGAAATATCGTAAATTACAGACCTCCTCCGCCACATCGCCGTAAAATGCAACGAATATTTGCAACAACACAGTTCGGTCCGGTAAAGAAAAAAAGTAATAGCTTCGTACTTATAAATGGTGGTGACGGAAGTAGTTCCGTTTACTATATAGCAAAGGTCCTCACCATATTCCATGCGAAACAATACCGTAATATGGACATGAAGAATTTGGCTTCCGTACAATACATGGAATTAACTCAGCCTCTGTACAATGCCGATACAGATCTGAACTGCATATGCCTCTGATGGGCTACGTATGATGAGGTTGGATACACAAGACATGGAACAGACACAAGTTCTGTGGAACATATTTTAGAAACAAGAGAGTGGTACGATATCATTGAGTTCGATACCATATGGTCATCTGAACATGTATTGCGGTCAAATGTCGGAATTGATTCGTTAACTGAACATTTTCAATGGACGAAGAAACGGTTCTACATTATTCTTTTTTACAGGGAAAGAGATTCGTTTAGATCACCACCAACTGATACCGACGAGGATGATGTAGATAAATACCCCACGTAACATGTTCGTATACATTATTTTATTTCAAATTACATGTTATGTCATTCCAAATCTTCGTCCCTATTTTTACTCAATTAATTACCTACTTCATCTTCAAATAAAGTACTTAGTGCTGGTCCTTCGTTGTACGGATTTCCAAGTTTATCAATACTTTTCCAGTCAGACGCTATTTCTGGGATATAACACTCATGGATACTTCTGCACGGCGTTCCGATGTACTGTAAAAACCAGGTTGATTGTACAGATATAAAAGTTTTCTTCGGACTTTTCGGGGTAACAATTATTGTGGCGTCCCGTTCCATCTCTTTGAACATATATGCTTCCTCTACTCCACACATTCCGGTACTTCCAACTCTTCAAGGACCAATTCTTCTTCATACATTCTTATTTTCCCAATTAACTGTTCCATCACCAGTTTTACATACTTCGAAAAAATTTGACTGAATTCTTCCTGAAGATCTCCCCAACGATATTCCTTCACAACAAGCAGGCTGACACAGCTAAACATCCACGCATCTACGCGAGGAATACTCAGTACAGTCCCTTCCACAATGTCCCCTTCTTCTTCATCCGGGATATATATAATGAAATCATGCAATACCGCGGAACCAATCTTGTTTCTAAATACATTCAACATTTCGTCATCGTCGTAATGTCGGTCAACAAAACGTTCAACAGAACTGCCGCCTTCCAGTTATTAAATATCTGGAAGGTCCGCAGTACGCCACCATGACATGTATAGCACACCGTTTCAATTGGTTTTCATTACTTTCCTCGTCGCGGCAGCAATTTTGGCCTCCCTCCGTTCCGTTTAACTAGATTCCTCCAAGTTGAATCGAGATAGTAGAGTGCCATAGCCAAGTACTTCAAAGAATATGTCTTTTGCAGCTCTTTTCGGTCCACTACAAAAATCAGATAACAACTATCTCAAACACCCCTGTAAAGTACCGACTTTTGATAGCTCTTCAAAAACTTCATCCATCATTTCTTCCGTCCAATATGTGTTTACTCTTTCACCGCATGAAACTTTAGCTCTAAGTAATGAACATATAATATCTTTCTCGATGTTGGTGGAAGGGACATATATGTTGTTTCTACTGCAGAGAAAGTTCATTGGTGTTGGTACAATCATTGAACCGTTCGACCTTTTTTTACCATACTCCAGTACAATGTCTTCTCTTTTCGTCCAGTTTCTGGCATTTCGCTCGTTATATGGGTTCAATTAACACGTTTACTTTATTCTCCACTTTTGCATTCTCAGGTCTACTGCCAGTCCAATTCCCAAATATTTCGTTGGAAATTGCCTTATCATTCTCTCCACATACTTTCCACATACTTTCCACGACCCTTGTTGTTATTTCCCATCGTTTTAAGATGTTCTTGATTCAGAACTTCTAAACTCTGCACCTTTCCTTTTATTTCAACATTCTCACAATTATGTTTCATTACTTCCGATTGCAGATTATTGATTGAAACCTCTTTAATCAGCACCTCCCTTTATTTCTAATTGGACGAAACCTTGTACTTATGCATCAACACATAAAGACTTCTGTTCTACTCAGTAAGTTTTCGAACATATTCTTCCAGCCGACGGAAATCTTCCAAATTTACTTCCTCTTGTATTGACGAAAATTTGTCCAATGCAGCGCCCACATCCGGAGCGTTTCCACGATTTTGGCCAGTATTTCCACAATTTTGGACAGTATTCACAATCTCATCACTATCTGTTCTAGAATCAATATCTTCCGTGTTACGATTGTTTACTTCATCAATGCCACTCATAGATGACGATTCGTTTGTACCATTTCCGCTCATTCTACCATTAACCCCTATTCTGTTTCCAATAAATCCACTAATCATACCTCTTCCTAGTCCTCTACCAACTCCTCGTATTACTACAATCATGTTAGAACTAGGCCCACCGATTTCATCTACCACATCGTCACTCCCGAAACTTCCCACTCCCGCCGCTTTCTATGGAGGTTCGAAAATTCCGACTGTTGACCGCGACAATCTTTTCGAACGTTTTCTGGAGCCACTGAGATTCGCCATAACTGATTTCAGAACAGGAAATTATTCGCAAGAACTTGAAGATTAACCGTTATTTATGCTACAATAGTATCTTCAACTTTCGATAATGGAACCAGTTCCGACATACGTTGAAACAATATGTAACGGCTATGGTAGTATATGTGTATAATTTGCAGTCAAAACTGCACTACAATATGGATCTGATAGACACTGTATCCACTTTCCACACCATGTGCAGTTCGATGTTTTGCGGAAAAGCAATTAATTGATTTTTCACAAAATCGGAATCACCATATGGAGTGGAAATTTCTTGATTTCTGTACCTTAGTTCCTTTCATTCGAGATACAGCCTGTAACAAACAGGCTGTATATGATGAAGGTAGGACGTAAACATTTATTAAAAATAAGAATTTATGAAGAGCTGCCTCTAAAGAATTCAACTACTCCCCATGTTACCACCCACTTAGCTTACCGTACTGTGTCTATGGAAATAATCACTGATCAGGTCCATAATCAGAATGTGGTTCTATTACGGTGGAAACCCCTTTACAGACATGTGTTTGCATCATCTATAACATCATGGTAATGATGTAAGCAACATAATGGTAATGATGTGAGCCACAAGAAGTATAGTTCTAAAGCTGTCTCTTCCTCATTACAAATCGTAGTATAACAGTTTGAATATTGGCTATTATTTTAGAAACTGAAAGCTCTCAACAAAACATGCAGTACAAATTGTAATATCGGAAACAATAACTAACAAATTAACTGTAGTATGATCATTTCACAAAGTACTTCAACGTTATTGACTTTATAAAACATGTTACTTCTTTAATATCATGATACACTAACAGATAAAAACAAAGTATGGAGAAAATCACAATGAGTTGAACATTTTTTCAATTTTAACACCAACACTTTCATACATTTCATTTAACCATTCACTTCCTTTCCAGACAATTCCTCACAATTTCAGCAGTAATCTCTTACAGTATTCAACCGAAGGTACTTGCCTTGAGAATAATCTCGCATCAAAGTCAGCGTCCCAGATAATGTTAATAACTTCTTCCACCTCGTTCCTTCCAACATAAGATTCTATGACACTTAAAGATACAGCCAACGACTTCTTTAGCACACCAGCTTTGCTCTTGTCTATTTAATGTCCCATTTCCGTTGATGAAGATACGGATTTAGATAAGTTCCACTACTACCAGCTTGATTTCGGCGGCCATACTGTTGTCCATCGGAACCGTTCATGATAATACGAGATGTTTCTGTTGAATTTCCTGTTGAATTATTCGGTTTAAAGCTACAGTTGTGTTATGTAACGACAAGAGTTGGGTAATAGGTGCATATGTTATGCTCTATTAAAAATTTCCGGACGACACAATAATTACATAAACGACTGAATTATATTCTGTACATTGCTTATATATTTCAGAGCCGGTATCATACATCATGATGTATCCATTTTTTGCATACCATGCATCTGTAACCCTATTCCGAGTTTTAAGGCGACATTACTTGTATTGTCTTTTGAGAGATTTCGAGGACACCGCGCCATTTGTTGATAGCACACACATGACAGAACGCTTACATCTACATTTAAATTTTTGGATACCTTAATTTTTTTAATTGCTTTATTTTCGGATTGTGTACATTTTCTCATTTTTTATCGTATATTTACTTGATTTTATATTAAAAAATAATATTGGAAGTTTTAATAGCAATAGCATTTTTCAATTTTACAGCATTTTTCAGATCTGCCGTTACCATAATTCAGGGGGACGAGAAATGACTGTTGTGTGCCTTTTCAGTTATTAAAATTTCAACTAATCAGCAATTTATGTGCCGATTTCATACAATTCCATTTCCTACTTTCCCCCCATCAGCGCACATTTCCATCAACAAGTCACAACTATAAGCAATCAACTTTCAACGATGATCCCAACACGATGACAGTTACCTCCTCCTGGACATTCAACAGCGACTCGTCCATGTCAGTTCCTATCGCGATGAACTGATTTAATGCGTCAACATTTTAGCACAAGTAAGTATTCATTAAGTATTAATTCATTCAAACATTTTTGTACAACTCTATTCATAATTGTTAACAGTTCTTTACCTTCACATCTTCTTCTGGTTTTCGTCTACAGGTTACTTCTCTCCTTCGACTGCCCTGGTTCAGATAAATAAGTTTGTTTGCATTCATCTTTCATTCATGGTTTCACACTCAATTCTCATTTCATGATCTGTTCATATTCAATTTACTAACTTTTTGTATATTCTATGTATATATAAACTTGATGTCATTATTATTTGTCTGCAGATCCATATGGTGCATCTGTTAACAGATAAGGGATGCATATGAGAATGAACAATTTCGTTGTATATATATCATATAACATGATATTATAATATATACTTATTGCATGCATTTCTTGGTCGTTGCTTATGGTTGTTCTCATTCTTCATTTACTGCGTAGATTCCACTTCCTTTCAATTTTCCCTGTTCCATACAATTTGTCATAGGTTTGATGTATTTATATATCTAATAACAAGATATAATAATATATAATAATATATACTTATTGGATACGTTTCTTCGTCGTTGCTTATGGTGGTTCTGATTCTTCTTTTACTACATAGTTTCTCCATCCTTCACTTTTCCCTGTTCCACACAATTTGTCATAGCTCCATCTCTAGCACGTTTTTCATTATTAAATTTCTTTTTATTACGCTTTCCTCTTATTTTTATCAAATTGTTCCATTTGATATCGCATGATATCACAAATATCACAAATAGTAATATCGTGTATACCATAATTGGTATTAATATATTGCAATGTATATTGCTCTTATTCTACATATCATTCCAATATTCCGTCATATGATTCCTTTTTATAACAGATATATACAACACACAATAGCCATCCACGTTCTCATTCATGAAATGAATGAGAAATGGATGAACCATTGACGATTGCATACGGCATATGAATTAATTTATTTAGTGTACATACACTCAAACATTCCACACATGAATGAAAAAGTCACTGTAACGTACATTACAAACTACATTTTCGCAGCATTATATGAAGTATTCATTCAATGCCTCATACAAAATGTGTAGTCACGAGCCTAGATTACATAGGCAAAAATATGCTGTGTATGAAAGAAAATTTCAATGATACATTAGTGTAATTTTTCAAACAATGAATGTTGGCCCGGAATATTTCTTCCGTTTATTCTCCGCCTTCCAAAAGTAAATTTGTATGCCTCATACATAAAAAACATACAGTATCTTTACGCCAAAGTAAATGCCCCATACATTTTATCTTCAAATTGTGTACATTTTTCCTTCAGTTACCATTCGTAACCATACAAACACTATATTTTTCTATATGTACCCTACACGGACTCCAAAAATTCGCATGGCCTAGTAGATGTCAAATCCACACCAAAATACGCCATTTGAATGTAGGTATTCAGTTCCGGAAACACAGACGCAGCAGGTGCACGCACAGAAACACTGTATACACTGCATTAAGAGGTAATAGAATTGCACAGGTCTCAGTGGGGATATAGAGTTACGCATGGTAACGAACGACGATGGTCGAGTACATTTTAAGCACAAGAAACTCGCGCATTTACCAGACGTTGGATAAGTTCAAGTATGTATTCGTTTATTAAAACTCAGTTACACAGCACTTGATAGAACAATCCATAAAATTATTGAATTGTTACCATGGATAAAGTCATGGCCAAAATACTCTGTGGATAATTGTGTTCTCAGGAATAATATTTCTTACGAAGAGGCATATGTGGCATGAGCAAGAGGTCGTATTGATGAGCTTAATGAGTGGCATGCATTCAGCCTCAGGAAAGTCCCATATGAAAAATTAGATAAACAGATGAACCACAATTTCCTTCCACTTGCAATAACCCCATAATATTCTTACATGACAATTGTTTTCAGAGTATTCAAATCAAAGTTATCATTTAATTATTTGAACTAATAATATCCAATTGAGACGTCTCAAATGACAATGTTTTGGAGGTGGCATATACAAACGCATCTCGTGAATCATTGCGACAGAAATTAACTGGAAAGTACGGAATGACTGTAAGAAATGTCATTAAATGCTTTATTCTCCACCTTTATTGGAAGTTCATCAAATTGATACATATCTGATACAAGACGAAGGCAGTCGCTTTCAAGAAAGTTAGCGATTTATCGCTGTAAAGTTGAAAAAGATTGATAACTGCTCTTCATCTTATGATTATTTCTTCCATGTTGCACTAATTTATTCACTGTTCTTTAAAGAGAGATGTTCAATTTGAATCCATTTGAATCCAAGATCAGAGCCCCCGAGATATGCGCGTATAGAATGAGTTTCAATGGATGCAATAATAAATCATCGGCTGGCATGAATTTTATTTGTACAGTTAGAACTTCTATCGGATCCTTCCAGTATCCATCAAAATTTATGCCGTTCATTATATATTCTCCAGTTTGAATCCATGTTTCACAATCTTCTGTACAGATTCCAATTTAAGTTTTTCATTCACGGATTTAATTTTTTTAAATTAGAGAAATAATAAATTCAAGCGTTTGGTGTAATTTTCGAAAATCTATATTAAATCACCGCGTGACTTTTCACCGATAGCCAACGTATCTAGAAAAGTTCCCTACAGATTTCATTCTTTACTTAAGTAGATTCACTGTTCTATTCCGCAGTAGTCTTTTTGATTGCATCTTCATTTGGAACTAAATCTTCAGGTATCAGATCGTAACTCATTTACTCGTTGTTGTAGTCAACATCGTACTCTTCAACATTCAACTTGAAAATATTTGCAGTCATGCGGTCTACAGATAAGCGCTCAAATTTCGCATTACTGTTCCGAGAACCTTGAGAATGTTATTATTCGCCTCTTGAGTTTCTTGGAGCTATGGAAGTGGTTATGATGTTGAATGTTCAAGTGCGTAGTGATGCCATGTTGAGAAAGCAAACATTCTGTTTTCGAACCGGAAAATAATCCCAGTAAAATGTCATCAGATGAAATTTTGGTAATTGATAAAGAGTTTAAAACAATTTGGACTTCCGAAATCATTTCCATGAAAGTTTCTGGTTCGTTCACAACAACTGTTTCGATCCCAACAAATATTTTCGGTCATGTAAATATTTTCGGCAAATTCAAATCATTTTTGACCTTTTTATTTCGAAATGGTCCTGTGAATTTGGTATAAGGAATAAAATAAGTCTAAATTCATGGAAACCGAAATATTACGATTTTTTGATTTGCTGTACTACAGTAGTGCGGAAGAAAATTCAACAATTCCAGATTGGAAAGAACAATCAGCCCACTTCGTATTTGAAAGTTATAGACGATACTTTGATTACCTGGTAATAAAAATCTCCCCAATTGTGGTGCAAAATAAAATAGACCTTTATCAGATGCACTTCAAATTTGCGTGCACTGCGATAAAATTCAATCGATTTCAACAAGTTTAAATCAGCATTAAGCAACAAATGACTTGGCTAAAACTGAAATTTTCACTCTACACTCTCTAAATTCTTCATTGTCTTCTGCTATATGCACAAACTTTAAGAAACTTATTTGAGTCAACTTATCCGCCTCTAGAACAATACAAACATAAATTTTAAAAAATTGAATAAATACTAAGAATTTTGAATAAATAAACCTAAAAAACAGATAGTCGAAAATATATCAAAGGAACGAAAATATCGAGTTTGTTTATAAAAAAAAGAAATATTGGCACGTTCTATTTAAATTTATATGAAAACACCGATTTTAGGTACAGTGATACGAATCAATCAAGTCGAGATGAATATTTGTTCATAATTGAAACGAAACATACCAACTGTTTATTATAAGACAACATATTAACCGTAAAATAAAAAATTAAATAGGAAACGCAATATACAAAGATCAAGATGTATAAGGCCGAAAAATTAATAGAAATATTGATCGATAAAGTATTTCATTTCTTCATTTACCACACATTCAACCATTTCCTGCGGTCGTCAATCAAACATTTCAATTGGTCTTCTTTTTCTTATGTGTTAGTCTAGACATTGAAATAGGTCATATTTATTTTCCTTTATAAACTGATAATAATAATAGATACTACCATATTTTGGCTATCAAAAGCACAGCGATATTTTGACAACTGAGTCACCTGATCAATGCACCACTTCTATGACATAAAACCGAAATCAACCAGATCATACTACCCATTTTAGATTAACCTAGTTACTCTTTGACCGCAACTGTGGTCTTTTAGATGTAGTACTACTACAACAACAAGTAACACGAATTAGTAACTCGATAGTGGTGGATTATTGTACTTCACCCACATAAATTACACCGTTTTACAAATTTTCCATATTTTTCCGCGTTCTCTTTTCTGATTTTTTCTCTCCCTTTATATGTCTTGACGTTGTCCATATTTCGTACGTGAAGTTATTACACCGATGTAGACCTCAATGTACTGGTCTGAAAGCAGTATCAGTTTTAAAATATACATCATGTATTATCTACGAGACAACATGATACCATATCGCCGACTCCGAATGGGACGAGTATCTTTTCCCTGGTAGCTATCTCACAACCAGCCTTTCGGTAAAGATGACGACATACTTCACGAAACAGACAAGATAACTACTCCATACTTGAATTGATTTCTAATCCGAATGTGATCTGCTGTCCTATGCAACGGGTGAGAACGCCGAAAAGCACCACTTGTATGGTGAGGCAGGAAATAATATAATCCTCTTTATTCCACCCAAGAACGTATTTAAAGTCCAGCGTCATGTTGAGCTATTTTTTGTAGCCATCTCCAACCCTAATTTCACGAGCAGGTGCACTCGTATCTTTCTCTGGTGGAGAACTACAATCCGGAGTTATCTAATAATGTAAAAACAACGTTTTATTTCTTTTCAAGGGATTTGCCTGTGCCCCAGTCTTCTGGCAACAACATGGTACTGTTGTGGAGGTTCACCACTTCAAGTTCGTCGTCGTCCTGTGTGTTCGATGGAGAAGGGAACATATAGAGGTTATTCTTCTGCTTAGTTAACATCGTGATGCGTGGAAAGGAAGAGTCTGAGAAGATATTCGAATTCAGGAATCTTTATTGCACGTCATAAGTGGTGATAAAACCATGGAATAATCAAGAGGGATTATTGACTTGTGAGAGAGGATGGAATAGTTCTTGAAAGGAGAACCCACTGGTGGTCATACCTTGATACCAAATTATTTGCGAGAAAAACCTATCGATGGAGAGATGGATAGTGATGACTTCACGCTCAGTTGAGGAACAAACTTCCAATAATGTTATTTACCTGCTATTCGACATGTAGCAGTCGTATTGATATGTGATATTCGGAACTTCTCCGTTTGTACAGAAATTTGTAATCGGAACTGGGCCACAGTGTCCAACAAGAATGAATGATCCAAGGTCTCATCGACGAAATATAATTTCTGATGTTCCAGGTCGAATTTGAACAGACTTCATGAAGAAAACGGTTTGGATTTCTCGGTGCTTCAAGATTCATAATGTTTAAACCGCGAGAAGCTCAAAACCCCATCTCCCCACGCACGCACTCTTTGCAGATCTCTCCACAAAGATCGACTGTTATTGTGGTCAATTTTCGAAGTTGGAAACAGCGTATACGCATGGCTTACTTTCTCCACAGACTACTGTAGTTTCATATCCGATGCCGATCCTACCATTTTCAAAGGCGATCAGCACTAAACACTTCTTTACACTACCACCGAAAGATACCGTGAAATTCCCAAGAAAACTACCGCTAATATTCCTTCCAATCGCCTACAAATATTCTAACCCTCCACCACGGCGGCATAGCCATATTCACATGACCTCTTTACGTATTTGAACCTTGCATCCTGCCTGTTAGCGGCGCGGTCGAATTTCTGCATCCAGTACGAGCCAGATCTTTCGACTTTTCCGACAATTATGTAGGATTTCTGAAATCTCTGGTACTACTAGATCAACAGACCCGGTAAAAGTCAAAGGTATTGACCAATAAGCATTAAAATAACTCCATGAAGTGAAACAAACAATTAGCCGTTCGTTTATCATCAATCCGGAATTTTATAGATCGAACGGTATGTTGTTGTTCGCATTCCTTTCTCAGCTAGTTTAATAGTTCGAAGACTACTCCGTAAGCCAAGTTGTGGCTGTTTAAACCGTTGTTTTGGTCTTGTCCGAACAAGTTAGGTCGCTATATGAGACAGGAACATTCAACACAAATGTACTGCATCTGTATATCCTAGATGTATGTTTCCCACGCTCTCTTAGAACCACTCGTCACGGATTAATTACTCCGCGCGAAACTCCGCTTCATTTAATGTGCCTCTGTGCTTTTGGAACTTAATTACTGCTTCCAAGAGGTGAATGTGAATGGATGTACATCAGAGCCATTCAATTGTTCGGCGATAGTTAATACCAAATTGAGACAATTGTAGGCAGGATACTCAAATGTCGTAGAGCTTTTTGAGTACACTCATATTGTCCAATACATGGAATTTGTATGAAGGCTGGAAACTCAGTGCTTTTAGTTATAGGCCGTTTCAAAACTTAACGAAAAACATTGCAAGAGTCGTTATTCTGTGCATTTAGTTTTTTGAGATATTGGTAAGAGCAGAGAGTGTATGACTACCAACAATATATATAAATATACAGTAACGCATGAAAGCAACTGAGAAAGAAATATGAGTATGGAATAAATTCTTACATTAAAGAGATCAATAGGTGCAATTCATAATTGCTTCCGGTATCAAATATGACTATGTCCGTTACAAGACAATTGAAAAATGGAATCCATGACAGGTGGAAGGGAGTTTATAACCACAAGAATTTTTTCAAGTTTTCAAATAACGTGTTGGAAACTTGAAGCTGTTCGGTAATTAGAATGACAAAATCATTTTATTAAAACAATAATATGTTACCCATCTACCATGCGTTCAAGTTGTATATATATACGAGATGAAGTTTGCGTCAATTTTAGATTGTTCAGTTACCAATTTCTTTCCATGTAATCCATTCTTGTACAACCATTCCTCACGGAGTGGGGAGAAGTAGGAAATATTTAACGATCTTGTGAAGGGCTGTAAGCGGATATTTAATTCCTGGCCCCCGCTCTGTCTAATTGCTGATGTACGTATTCGTATTCAGAGGGAATGTGTTGTTGGAATTAGTTTTCAGAATAATTATTACGTTGGTTTCATGTTCTTTACCGCTTCAATGTTCTTTCTCTCTATGAAAATAAAGAGGAATGGGCGTAATAGGTGTGGAAATTTAATGGGATGTAGTAGTTGTAGCAGTAGAAGGAGCAAACCGTGTATCATGTTTTGACCCTGTTGATTGCTCCCACTTTGTAGACGAGATTTATGTCACCTAGGAATAATATGACTCTCCTTCTATACCTTCCAGAGGATATATAGTCAAGAGAAATGTTATCAACTGACCACTGATGAAGCTGAATCCGAAATTAAGGAGAACATAACCAATCATTTTCATCGAATGACCATGATAGTGAAAGTGATACCCATTCCATATTATAGCTATATAGTTGCAGAATGACGAGAGGTCATTCTTGACATGA
>JAULBU010046507.1:0-13586 GCA_032358235.1 Odonthalia washingtoniensis | reverse complement strand
AGTAGAAAGGAGTGTAGATTATGCTGATTTTAGAACTTTCCCCTCATCGATTCATTCGGATGCAGCTAGAATCTCTGCTGCAGCAATTGAACAAACTGCTCGCTTTGATTTGTATGACATCCAAGAGACGGTATAAAACACAGAGTTGATCCCTAGAGATCCAATTAGAAATCCAGAAATAAAGGAAGCTGACCATGGTCGGTAAGACGACCTGCATCAGCGAAGATTGCTATTGATACTGTATGTGCTCCTTTCTTGGGCTTTGCAAAAGCAATGTTAGTAACAAGATTTTTTAATACCTTGAGTGCACTAGCTTGAGATGCAAGTACTGCTACCTTTGCCGATGGCAGCTTCTGTTGTATATAAGAACTGTAGAATGCGCAGAATGGTGAGGCCGCTATGCCAAGCTAGCCTGGTGAAGAATTTAGCGATATGAAAGGTGATTTTTCAACAGCCGTAAGTTCAGATTCACATTCGCGTCTGCGAAGACGAGTGATTGGACACTGTTATAGTGCCATGAGCTTGTCGTCGGAATTTATTGAGCAAGTAAAATCCTCATTCTGCACAATGCTCATACCATAGAATCTCAGATTTCCAGGACTGTGCGTGACAGTTCCAAACTTGAACTTTTTATTAAATCCATGTAGGAATTTTTGTACTGTATTGTTTTCACCAGTTAGTAGAATTTCATCCACTATTTTGGCTGCTAATAGAACTAGCTCGCCATCTTGTATGATATAAAAAAGTTGTGGTATGACGGGGCACTGTGTTAATATCAGGTCAAAGAACAATTGATCCGATTGTGATTGCCACTTGGCGTTCGAATTAACTAGACCATAGGCAGCTGTTAATAATAACCAATAAAAATCTTTCTCTGGACACTCACGTGGTGGTATCAAAAACAAATCACGGAGGGCCATACCAGTTTGGAGAAATGCGGATTATACATCTGCCTTGGAGACAATCTTGTTCTTGAGGGATGAGATTGATAACACAATGCGCACCGACTGGGTGAACACATGCTGTAATACGATTTGAGTTCCCCTTTGATTCTATCGTCATTTCCGTGTGGAGCAATCCAAGTGTTCATTACAATGCATGAAATCCACTTCTTAATTACGTCACCAAGATATGCTTGAACATCATCCGTCCATAGCTTGTTTAGCTGAAGAAGAGTTTGCATGTCTGAGTATGTCGAATGTCTACACACATGCCGGTGGACTTTATCGACGATTCGCTTTGTTTGTGAGCAACTCTGGATAGCTGGATTTCTTACTACAGTAAAATCAGAGTGACCAGATAGTGTAACAGTACCGGACATTGCTTATTGAAAGCGTGATAGTGGGATGAATGAATACAAGCCATCGTCGTTCATCTCGATACTGTCCCGGAGTTCATTTACTGGAGGCATCAGAATTTTATTTCCAGAGTAGTGCAGAACGTCACTAGCACGTGTGACGTTTCGCCCTACTACCCATTGGGACGACCCTTGTACCACTAGATACCGGATCGTGATCACATTGTCATTTTCAGAGATAACAGACAGCGTGAAACTACCAATGATCAGGTGTCGGGCACTTGAATGTTCGACAGAACCGATTTACAACAATTTGTAGGAGGACAGAGAATATGGAATCGGATCTAGTGGAACAAGAGATACCGGGTTGAGATGACGGAGAAGACGTGGCTCCGTCATTCCGATGGCACTAAACGGTGCACCATCATCAACCAGGGGACCCAAGCATATATATGAAACAGTACTTGCAGTTGAACATGTCAACGTACATGTGAAATTGAGAATGTTTTGCTTGTTGTCATGTTGACCACCATTTCGCTGATTTTGGTTATGATTTTTTTTGTTACCAATATTGGGACGTAAACCATTATGATTGTCACCATTGTTCCGTTATGGTTTAATCGAGGGAAGACCATTGCGAATTGAACCATTATTAATGTGATCGACCGCCCAACTCCCGTGATTACCACACTCAGTGCACCTCGTCCTCATTTTGAACGCTCCGAGCTCATCAAGTGTCACTTGGTTTCGACCACCCTTTTGAGACTTATTACCATTTTCAATACGACCACTATTGGACTGACGATTGGCACCAGTCGATACGTTTGCTGCATGAGAGAAGTACGTCTCGGATCTAGATGCTTGACCAGAATTATTGCGATCGCATTGCCTCAAAATAGAGACCACCTTCTCATAAGTCAATCTACAGACTATGTAGGCATCAGTGTCGGTTTCTTGGATCTCAGCACTTGAGTTGGAAGCTGATAATATCGAAATCCGCTGAGCGGTATCGACGTTTGAACCAGTGAGGAGCATCATTGCAAAACTTGACTCGTGAATAGCCAAATCTTTGCCATGGGAATGAAACCTAGCCAATTGAGCTGAAAAAGTCGCCTCGTAGACAATATTTGACTCATGTTGCTTACCCTTCACTGAAAGAAGCTGGTTGAAATCATTGTAGACAGTTGAATTAACAGATAGATAGTCTCGAAAGTGGATTGCAGCCACTATTTTAGTAACACCAGAGGAGGACGCGATGACATCGTCGCTTATACCAGAAAAAAGGTCATAAGCGCGACCGAATAGCTGTGACTTGAGGAAGATTCCTCTGAGGTCAGAGGAGATTCGATTGCGGTCGGAAACTGGGAGCTTATCGTGAAACTGCTCCCAGAATTTTACAGCACAAGCGAACCCTTCTTGACTTCCTTGTCCATCTGTCTACGGTGAAGAACAGATATCCCAAGAGAAACTAGGGCTAGGCGGTAGGTTGCTAGAACTCCCTGGGCCCATCACTATAGGTAAAGAGGAAATGAGGGGAAAATAAGAACTGAAAAAAGATAACGCAGAAAGAAAAATGAATTAGTTAGCAGCAACGATACGGCGGTTAGCGTGTACAGGAAGTTCGTACTAAGATCATTATCACCGGTGGCTTCTATCCCTGCAAAACAACAAAGAAATTTTCTTAGAGAAAGTTTATGGACAAAAACAGTGAATTTTGTCATTCACGAATTGGTAAGTTCTGTAACCCTTCAAAAGTAATATAGAGGAATACGCTAAAAGTTTCGCCAAATGGAAATCTTTGGCAAACGTTTTGGCGGATACGCTATCTTCGAAACGGTCCATTTTCAGGATACGTTCGAATCATTGTGACTATCTGTTTATAATTAAGCCCATCTCATTTTTTTGTCTAGCTTCGTCCTCAGTCATTATATCGATGAACATGAAGCAAGACAACACAAAGGTAACAACGAAGATTGTTCCAACAGAGCCTGCAGTCGCAGAAACCAACCAAAACGAATCATTCCGAGCATCTTCAACAGTAATAGAGACACTTCCAACAACAGCGCCACCTCCAACAACTACATCCGAACCGCTTACACCATCGAACGCACCACCCCTATATACTCCGTCAAAAACAACGACAGAGCCACTGGCCGCTCAACAAACAACGGTCGCGAAAAAAGGGAAGCATCCAAAATGGCTTCCACTTTTTCCAATTTTATGTCGTTGTTCGGCGATAGAACCTTTCGCCAGCTCCCATCCTTGGCAATCTAAAGAACCTAATGCGCCAGTAAATCCAAGTTTCCCATGACGATCCATTATTTTTTTCGCATCATCAAGAGTAGGACGACGTAAGTACTCTGAACCAAATCAGGATATGACTGCACGTGCAAATCTTCTTCCGCACTCACGCAATGCAGATTACTTCAGTCTAATATACTCGGCTGCTGAATCTACACCGATCCCTAAACTTAATTGTTCCAACGCCCCAACTACTTTTTGGTCAGTTGTGGCTGAAGGAAATCCAGTGCAGTCGTAGTAGTAATTATCAAAATTATACTATTTAGATGGTTATCAAATGAAAATTCTAAATGAACAATGTCTTACGTTTTATTTTTTACATTTTTGGGATTTTATTATTTGAAATTATTTCCTTGTTTAGTTTACATTTTGTACGATAAGTGAATCGAAAGATTATTATATCTCTGGGATGCAAAGAGGGATTTTAGTAATCTCTTTTGCATTGAACTCAGAAACTCTCCAAAAATTATACTGAAAGGTTCTTTTACAGTAAATGCAAAGTGAGTTGCATTTTTAGACCATGCAAAATTATTTGCACTTGAATCGTTAGACAGTCATTTTATAAAAGAACATGTGCTACGTCACATTGTCCTGATACGATGGAGTATCGAATTTACGGATTTATTACCAACTTCCTGCACACGCTAACCGCCGTATCGTTGCTGCGAACTAATTCATTTCTTTTTCTACGTTATCTTTTCTCATTTCCTATTTTCCCCTATTTTCCTATTTACCCACAGTACAGACCTTTTTATTACATATATAAGTTTAGAATATTACACGTGGGTGTATGCAGTTTTCTAAAGTCGCATGTCCCTTGAGATATGGTGCAATATATGTTTGCACGCATGCCTTTGTATCGTTTTGGTCTGTAATTTTACCCCTGATCTATAGTTTCTTGCAAAACCTCAACGGCACTCCCCATCGCCGAACCTCATCTTCAATGTAATCAAGGACGTGCACTTCAAAGCACTGTGTACATATATAGCTAGAAAACGAACTGGAACAGCAAGATGGAGCTTCAATCCTTGAATCGTCGGAAACATGCGGCATAGAGCATTGTGCACACCAAAAATTTATTACATTTAAAATTTTGCGGTCTTCGAGATTACATATCAACATTTAATGTTGATATATAGTCTCGAAGACCGCTCCGTCAGTAATAATAGTACTAATATATATGATGATTGACATTATCAACAAATCTGACTGGCAGTAGAAGTCCACACAAAAATATGTTTTCCAAAAGACAAGATGAAAAAATGTGTTTTGCGGCCATTTCTCCAAACCAAGTGAATTGCCATTTTGAGTAATTCGTATGATTCGTTACGGCCCAGTTAACAAAACATTTGGGTTCACTTGGGAATGCTCTTAAACAGTAGCCATTGAAATTACCACTGTTCTGAAGTGTATTGACAAGGAGAGAATAATCTACAAACTTGTACTTTCTTTCATATATGATAATATTATAGAAAAAGTGTCTATCATAATGATCGAATATTAATCTCTCCATATCTCCCTACAGTGAACAATGGAACACAAACTATGAATTACAGTAGTGCGTTGTCAGTTCTTCACATCTCCGTCGATCCCATAACCTTTGCTTCGAGTGAAAAATGAAGCAGGACGCAAATGGCATGTAAGAGCTGAAAATCGAGTTGACGGGTATATTTTTATTGTCCCCATGACAGGCAAAATAGTTTTGGGTCATTGTTGCAACAGGTGCGTGGCAGTGGGACAAAATAACGGTTAATGTGTATGGTTTAATGGGATGTTACGAAGCGTGGGGTTGACATTGGGAAATCTATCAGGAAAGGGATGTGGAATGGTCCAATGTTTTTTTTCGTCTGCCAAATATTCGAAGCAAACGATTGCAAACGGAAACTAAACCTTATCAGAATATCGTGCGCGTTAGTTTCTAAGTTGACAGACATATTATGTATTTAAACTTGGAAATATAAACCGGTAAACAACTCTTGCGAAGAATGTTGGCGATCGCAGCCTGTAATTGTTTCTGTAAACGTAGCTTCCCTAGTCATCAATCATACGCAGCGTGGGGCTCTGTTCTCCTCATTTTACGCTGAGCAAACCAATTTCACGGAAGTAGGCTCATTACGGCATGTACCGTAAAGCCCCCAATATCTGCAATGACATTCATTTTTATCCGACCAGATGCCCAAGACATATGTACATCCGATTCCCGTGCAAGAGCATGACACAGCTTGACCTGTGGGGCATTTCGCTTCAGTTTGGATTTCGCGTCCCGAATGAACTTGATTTACGGTGATTGAACCCCCGTAGCGGGTGAGCCCATTTGGAAGAATCTGTTCTTTAGTCACGGGTACATGATAAGCTTGTTGTCTCATTGTGTGGGGTAGGTTGTCGGAGGGTGTAGAATGATTCTCTTGATATGTGTACCGAGGCTTGTGGAAGTCATGATGTACTCCATTGATCGGGGCAGCTGTACCCGTAACAGAAGAGAATAAACCCGCATACAGAAGTACACAGAGAAGGGAAAAGGTGACAGAGTAGATCGCAGAGAATAGAGTAAACGTCATTCTGTATTGGCAGTATGGAGGGAATAGGAATTATTGGTGTGAAAATGGAATGAGGTAGACCAAGCGTGAGAAAACGCGGTGTCTGGTCAGCCCTTTATATACCAGTTCTGATTTCAAAGACTACAATGAGAAAAAGTAGTACATCAAAGAATTTTGAGCAAGAAGTGCTCCTTCAAGGTGATAGCTAGTATCTCACGATAGGAATTGTATGCAATTGACAAGAAACCCCCTTCCTCTTCTTGTTCAAAGAGCAGTTTGTACCGTAGAGAAACATGTTCTCTGGTCTGACATACACCTAGAAATATGACAAATAAAACATGGTTATCAACTCGATGGAGCGGGTGATATCACTGATAACTTAGTTTTCAAACATGGGGAAGCGTGTAGACATCAGTGATATGATATCACATATCTTCAGCGTAGACGTCAGTAACATGATATCTGCCACGGTCAGAAATTTTAATGAACCGTACACGGCGGTGTCTGCATTTTTCACGTATATATAGATGGGAGGGAGAAATCCCTACAAAAGAAAAGAAATATCGGATTTTCAATTTAACAACTGAATGACTGTTTCAAAATCACTGATCTGCAACGTAGAAATCAGTGATATGATATCAGTGATGTCCAGCGTAGACATCAGTGATATGATATCAGTGATGTCCAAAGGTATATATTTTAATATATACTGTATTATTTGCGTTTCCGAACAAATATTCATAGTTTTTTTCTGAGGCTATTTTTAGAAAATTGTTATTATTCGGTCTCCTGTCAACCCGTTAACAGGAGACCGAATAATTATATTTTAAAGGCATCTCTAGTTAAAGAGGTGTTGAGTTCATAAATTAATTATCGGTCGGTAAATACGGACATCGAACGGTGAAAGATGTGTTTTGTTAATGTTTAGCGGTGAAAATCATTTTAGGGGTGTTTAGTGGATTTTTAATATTAAAAGTTTTAATTATTTTTAACGTCACCGTACTGATCTTTCACTTTAGAAACCTTTCACCGTACTACGTACGAATCCTCCCTTTTAATTTCTATTCTATCTCAAAATTTCGAATAATTTTTTGGGATAGAGTGGACCGGTAATGATGCTCTTAGACAGAAACGTGTAGCGCCACCCACGTACAACTTTACAGTCCCCTTCTCAATGACATTGTTTGATACCGGCCGGTATGTACAATAATAGTATTGTTATAATATTATTATTATTACTATACACAAGTAGGTATATATACACAAGCAGGAGAGTTGACACTGAGCATGCACAATATTCCGCAACAATAACCATTGCGCCAATGGAAGGTACGGTTATGGCCCCGATCTCAACACGTTACTGTACAGAATTCAGTTCAGTTACGTATCTCACGTAATGATCATAGAAATACTGTTTTATGACCGTAGTCTTGCGATTCTTGCGATTTTTATATATAGTATTAGTTTTATTAGTAGAGCGCCCTTCTCGAGTTTATAACCACGCTATTAAACTACTGTACAGTGTTGTTCTATTGCTCATCTCCCCAATCAAATAATGAACGTTAGCCGTACATTAGACGTTAAGTCAACCACCCTTTCTTCCGCCGCTTATCTCCAATCCACATTGCGATTATGGTTTTCTCAACGGCATGTTATGTCAATATCATGTCATGTAGAATCTATTACGTTCCTACAGTCTGAACACCTCTCATTTCACTCAGCGCACCCCCCCGTCATAACTTTTTAACCCGTTCTAAACCACTTCTTTACTGATTTCTGCCGCTCCCATCCCGCAATTTCTCTATAATCACATTCATTCATTATATATCACATTATTGTTCAATACTTAACTCACCGCGGTGACGATATCGCAAACGAAATCTGAACCTATCCGTCAAAATTCAGCAGCAACACAACCATTACACCGGCCCAAACCATGCCAGGTGAAGACCAAATAAGCTCGCAAGAAGATCATCACCCAGCTCATCACATTTCAGAATTTGGAGCAGTTGAAGACCTCGTCCATATTGAGGCACAAGCTCGCCCAAGTCATGAAGACGAACAACCAGTACCTTCTGTATCACATCGTGACCCTCTCGCTACGAAAGAGCGATTCTATCGCCTACGTCGCAGATTGTTTCACGAACGACACATTCATCAATACTGGCAAGGGGAAACGTTGTTCCGTACGGCAGGGAATCGGTCAATAGGTCCCGATGAATTATTTCTCGACCTTGTTATAGTAGGCGGCATAGCGGCATTGGGACATGAATTACGAGAAACATTTTCCGGATGGCGTGACGTCGAAAAGTTCTTAGTTCTATTCGGTGCCTTGATCGTTTCTTGGAGATCCGTTGTCTTCTTATGGAATTTATGGGGTGTTTCTTCTGACCTCACTGATAAATTTGGAATTTATCTCGTTTTCACAAGTTTGACTTTTATTGCTCTTGGTGCACATGGCGCTTTTGATGATGATGTGCGCCCTTATGTAGCCGTTTCTGCATTCTTGGCATCAGCTATCCCGACAACATCAGCTATGATATGGGGTATAAGAGAGCCTCTTCTACGAACCAAAAAAGGTCTTTCATCCCTAACTGTCACTTGTATTTCATCCCTAATAGGTACATCACCTTATTTGGCAGCAGCGTTCGTAGATTCAGACAGAGCTTCACGAATTTTGTTCTGGGCAGCATTAGTTGCCCATTTGTCTGCTTTCTTCGCATCTGGGTATATAACCAAACTTCTTGCACCAAATGCAGAAAAGCAAACAAGGGTAGCCGTGAGTATTGAATTATTCGTTGAAAAATATGAAGTACTCACTATGATCGTTTTAGGAGAATCTGTTTTAGGAATTTTATTCGAAGGTGCTTTAGTCGTCACTAAAGAAGGAGTACGTTTACGTCATTTATTCGGATCAACAGCAATTGCGACAGCTATGTTATATTCATTACAAACTTTATACAATAATGTCGATGCACCTATTTCAAAAGGTGGTAAACATGCCATTCGATATAAGAAAAATCATGGACTTGCATGGAGTATACTTCACGTTCCGTATCATGCAGCCCTTGTGTTATTCGCAACTGGTTTGGGAATCGCTATTCGTGACATAGCTATAAAACCAAAGACTTCAACGGCAGAAGAAGCAGTTGATCATGTTATCGATGTCATTATTCGAAAAGAGGATAGTGAGAGTATAAGAGGATTTGGCTATAAAGCACGATGGTTATTTTCAGCAGGTTGGGGTGCATCTCTTATCTTGTCAGGTCTTATCGGCTCATGTCATCTACCTGGTCCTCGTGCAGCTACGAAACGATGGAGATTGGTTATTCGTTCCTTGATTGTCATTGCATTAACGTTCGGCATGCCATTTGCTGATATCTCAGCTGAGAATTTCCTGTATGTGTATGGGACTGTCTTGGTATTTATGGCACTTTGTGAGTATGTTCTCGTTCAAATGGATAAGATGGGCTTTTTCAGATCGGAGAATACAGTGTTTTCAAGTTCTGCTGATGCGATAGACAAGGAGATAATTACGTTTGGTGATGAACGTGATGAGATTGATGAGATTGATTCTGACGAGTTTCGAGACAGTGATGATAAGATCGATGTTGAAAAATCAGGATCTGAGAGATAAGAAGACAAACTGCAAGAGCGAGAATCGAAGAACAAATGGCTCAGATTGAACTTCCCGAAGATGTTTTGGACGAGCAGACCAAGTTACGGTTAAAGCAGAGAATGTGCCGGTCACATCGGATGAGATTGGTACCAGCCTACCAAAGGAAGTGTGAGGCATCGAAGAATAACAATATTGGCCTTAGTTAAAACAATAGAATAGGGTTACAATAGAATAGGGTTTGGGTCCGTCTTTTACACTCGTTTTATTTTCCGATGAAAAGTTATAGATGGTGTCTGTATTGAGTTCTTAATTTGTTTAATATACATATATTCAATAGCTAGTTAAACTTTAGTTTTTGCATAGGCTTTTTTACGGGCTCTTTTTCTTTGATTGCTTGTCATTCCAGATTTTTGTGCACCACCTTGAATAATGTTGTCATGAGTTGACGTGCCTATTCTTTTGTTACGTTTCTTTCCTTTTGAGTCCTCAAGCTTATCCCCCTCATCCTTATCATCACCTTCACCTTCATCTTCATCTTCGTTTCCGTCGTGATTACTACTAACTTGATCCTTGACAAAGACGTCACCTGACTGTCGCAGCAAGATAGAAAAATTATTCCTTTTCGCTCCCCCCCTGACAACCGCCCGTTTTCCAAGTTGTACAACATCAACATTATCAAGATCATCAAATCTCATACGTACAGCAACACAAAGCCAAAGTCTCTTAGAGCGACGCACCGAGTGAACTTGCAAACCGACAGCACGCATCACATCCGTCAACCGTTGTTCATCCAGATATCGACTATTATCAACACACGGAGCAGGAATTGTGAAGAATACCAAACCTTTTCCATCATTTCTCAAGATTTTCGAAGCTGCTTTCAACATATCACCTCGTCTGAATGGACACCCCTCAAAGTTCACGCACAGACATAAACAAACAATGTCGTACAGTTGTTGTTCTTTCTGTTGTTGATGTGATGCTGCAAAGTCAATGAGGTCTGCTTGAATGACACGTTCATCGTCTTTACTAGGATGTAAATCAATTGACGTGACATCAAGTTGCACACTTTGATTTGATTTCGATATTTGAAACCAAGATGGGAAGCGGTGAACAATAGAACCTACATCCAATACCTTGAGTAATATATTTTTCACACAATCTATTTCATCACCTTCTCCTTTGCCTTTTCCTTGAAATAAATTGATTATCGTTGCGTCATTCGTGGTTGAAAGGTATTGTAAGACCCATTTCGAAGTATCAAACCCTCCATGTTCAAACTCACCCTGCCGGGAAGCGTCTTGGTAACCCTGCAGACCACCCACGACTTGCAATTGCGCACGCAGTACTCCGCGTCTTGCATCACGTGTTGCTTCATTCGGGAATGACGGGTCTTTGTCAACAGCCGCTAATTGCTTTTGCAATGTATGATACTGTGCAATGACTTGCTTACGTGACAGATTTGTAAGCGCTGGTAAAAGTTGTACATTGTTGTTGTTATTTGCACTCGACGAATTTTTCTTCGTTTTCTTTCCTTTGTAAATGTTATCTTTCTTTTTTCTTTTGTTGACGTTCAGTTTAGGCGGTGACATGCTGAGAAGTATGGGCAAGATATGAAAAATGCGATTTGTGTTGGTGAAGGCGGCGGCGGAGAGCAAAAGCGGTGTGCAGAGACGGATAGCAGTATGGTTTTTGATGATGTCACAAAGTGGGAAAAATTATGTACAAAATTAGGTTTCTACACTGATTTTTTAATTTGTTTTAAGCGAAGGGTGTGTGTTGATGATCCAGATTAACCCTGTCCGGCACTTCTGCGTAGTAAATCTTCGTACGCTCTGGATTTTTCATCTGCCTTGTTGATAGGGGACACCGCACCGACCCAGTCATCGTTCACCCAAAGCAGTTCCTCATCTCGCAGCGCTACTTTCCTTCCCGGAATATGTCTCTTCCATATCACTCCTAGTGTCGGCCTTTTTCTAATTCTTGACGTCAGCACTGTCTCCTTTTCTTCCACTTCCACTTCCTCTACTGCTTCTGCTTCTGCTTCTGCTTCTGCTTCTGTCTTTCCTCCTGCATCTATTTCCACTTTCACTTCTTCATTTTCAACATTTTCATCTTCGTAAGTATCGTCCGGCGGTGTCGAACGAGCCACCACTTCCTCAAACTCTGAAATGCCCACATATTTTGAGACATACTCATCCATTACCGCCTCTAATTCAGCTCTGGTCATTGCTTCCATCCTCACAATCTCCCTCGCTCTTTCCACTTCTTCTATTTTCTCTTCCTTCTTCAGTTCCCTACTTACAATTCCGTCCCATAACGCAACGCCCTTAACTTCCATTCTGAGTCCATCACCTCTGAATCTCGGCTTTGCACCAGCCACACAGAACACAACGCCCTTTTTCAATCTTCCTCCCCACATTCTCAGCTCCCTTTCATTTTCTATTCCTTCCTCATTCCTTTCTTCTTTAAATATCTTATGTCTTCTATCCTCCTCAAAGTATGAGAATGACTCCATCGATCCATCGACATCACCGACAACAGTAATTTCAACCCCAACATCACTCAGGTCAACACGCCCGACTCTCATACCTCCATCCCATTCCCAAGCTTCACGAGCGCCCATCATGTTCTGCGCAGCGTGTCGACCCGTCCGTCTCGCATATTCCTCACTCCATTCACCTTCGGACGTCGCGGCACCAGCGACGTATACATCTGACGCTGCTGACAACTGCGCATTTGTCGTGATAGAATTGTTCTTCTCGTTCTGATTTACGCCGTTGATGGATAATGGCGACAATGTTGTGTTCGTTGTTGGTACGAATAAAACATGGTCTGTACGGAAATCAACTATTGAAAATGCGTCAAAGACACTGCCAACATGTACTTCCGCTTCGTATGACTCATTTCTAATTGTCGTTTCAATAGTTTTTGATGAAACGTAGTTGTACTGTTGTTTGTTTGTTTGATTCTCTTTGTCAGCTGGCTCTTTACGATTGTTTTCATCAATATCAGTATGACCGTCAATATTTTCTGGAATGCTTCGTGTGTCCAATATTGTATCAGGTTGATTTCTAAGTAATTTCCTAACATTATTATCACCATTTTCAGTCACGACATTAGCTGCACGCGTATTCAGAATATCACGTTCCCTCTGTACATCCCTCAAGTTCCTTCTAGCGACAATAAATCGCACTGTAGAATACGCCAACAAGTCAACCCCAGCGCCAGATCCAAGACCGAATTCATCAGCAGCAAATTCCAATCTCCGTCGTAAATCAATGGCGACAAACTTTGGTAGGCATCTCGCCATGAAACAAGGTTCTGCATATGCAAACGTCACAGCAGCTCCCAAACGCACGAGTCTCGCACCTACAATTGCCGACATCCATCCACCACCAACGACAGTGAAATGTAAAGGCTGTTCTTTGAGTCCTTGTGAATGTGTGCTTAGTTTTTGAATGATGGATTGCCAGTCCGATACAGAATGTGCTGTCCCTACCAGACCGAGGCGTGACGCATCTTTCGAAACGACACGACCTTGCGGAATCTGAGGAGGTGTCTTACCGACTGCAATGAGAATTTTTTCAAATTTTATAGGTGTGTCATTGTCATTGTCTAGAATTAACGTTCGCGTGCGGGTATCAATAGATGTTACATCTCGCCCGATGACAATATCAGCCATGTTGTCAGACGTAGCATTAGAAGTAGATGATAAATAATAGGAGAGAAGTGAAGATGTAGATCGTAGGATACCCGTAAATGTTCCCGTTGATTCAGATTCAGATTCAGCTTTTTGTTGAAATAAATCAGAGTTGGTTGTTGCAAGATC